>SJYW01051730.1:0-11812 GCA_006410735.1 Raphicerus campestris
GACTGTCGCGAGCGTTCCGCGTGGTGGTTATTATCTCACAGTCTGGTGCCAGTCCATGCCAGACTGCCCTGGCCACGCAAGGACCCGATTCTGGCCGCGTTACAGACCCGATTCTCGCGAAAATCCCCGAAGTCTGCTTTTCCCTTCGGCCCGCCTGCCAGAAAACTGCGGCTGCCGGTCCCGGCTGGCGGGTCCCGCTCCTCCCTGCTCAGCCCCTACTCGCCGGTGCCGGCTGCAGGCGTTTGCGCTGCCTATCCGCTGGGAGACCCGCTGCTGGATTCGTATTCCCTTGGTTTTAATCACCCATTTTTCCTTCCTGTCATGTTGCCGTCTGTGCTTCCCAGGTTCGACCTAGACACGGCTGTGTGAGAGTTTCCTGGAGATTGGAGATCTCTCTTCTTAACAGTCTCTTCCCGGGACAGGATTCCCTTCCCGGGATGGGGCTCCCTCCCTACCTCCTTTGTCTTTTTTCTCGTCCCTTATATTTATTTCTACCTGTTTTTGTAGCCGATGATCTGCTTTGCTGGATGCCTGATGTCATCTGCCAGCATTCAGAAGTTGTTTTGTGGAGTTTATTCAGCTTGAAATGTTCTTTTGATGAAGTAGCGAGGGAGAGAGTATTCTCCCCGTCCTATTCCTCCGCCATCTTCCCTGGTGACCAGCCATTGTTTAATATTATCTATTCTCTGTGCTCACTCTTGGCAGTCCTGAGCCTTTTATTTTAAATGTACTCTTCATTTGGGATATTCTGTTTTGTTTCTCTTATGTAAACTTTCCTCATTTATGACATGTAGCAGTGTGTGTGTTTTTTTTTTTTCTAGAAATAGATAGCATTCATAAACTGAAACAGTTTCATTGGGGAAATTTTCTGTGGTACTATGACAGAACGGTCTTGGCAGAAATACTAGAATCCTATAAAATAGAGTTAATATTGATATACTTTAATCAAAAATTTCTGTTTAGAAGCAATAAAGCCACTCATTGTTAGGCAGCCTTGGTTCTATCCTTAGCCTTTCTGCTAAAAACATCTTCATCTTTAAGGATGACTCCATAACTATACAAGATTTTTTTTCTGCTACTAAAAGAGAACTCATTTTTTAAAAGTAAATTTTATTAATGAATAATTGATGTACATTGAAAAGGTCCAATGTAATGAGTTTATATATATTGTAGAATGATTACCGAGGTTAAGATAATCAATGCATTTATCACCCTACCTAGGTAACTCCTGCATGTGTGTTTGTGTATGTTGAGAACTCTTAAGACCTACTCTCAGCAACTTAAATATACAACTCCATATTATAATCATAGCCACCATGTTCTGCATTAGATCCTCAGAGCTTACTCTTCTTATACCTGGAAATGTGTATTCTTCACATTCTTCACCTTGTTTCCTGCTTCTCCCAGTTCCTGGCAATCAGCATTCTCTTCTCCATTTCTCTGAATTGGCCCTTTTTAAAAAAAAAAGAAAGAAAGAAAGAAAAAAGAGGGCTCTCTTGGGCCGTAATAGCACTGAGCATCCATCAGCCTCGCCTCCCTGGGGTGGTGCACAGTTATTTCCAGGCCTATCTGATGTCTGACACCATGACTGTGGATGGGGCTCATACCGTGGTATCAGTCACTAAAGCCAGCCCTTGGCCAGCCCAGCTGTGGTTGTCTGCCCTGGTGGGAGGCACCTGGTCTCCTGGCTCCCTGGACTGCATTGTACTCATCCCTGCTCTGCACCTGCGTCCAGGCTCTTACTAGCTGGGATGTGCTCACTCTCTCTCTTCTCTCCAGCTCTGCCTTTTGAGATCATCCTTGTCTGTACCAGCCAGCCTTCATCTGAATGCCACCAAAGCTACTCTTGCTGTCTTAGGCAGACAAGGATTTTCGTGCTGTCAGTCAGGCACTGACAAAATCGCTGGGATGCGTGGTCCTGAGGTCTCTAGGCTGGGTCTCCGAGAGTAACATCCAGAACATCATCATAGAACTAGTCCACACCAGGGAGTTAGGGATGCGAGAGGCTGGAGAACTGGACTTCAGGACATGTACATGGCTAATGGGTGGCCCAGGGCAAGGAGGCCCTCACACAGCCACTGCATCTGTCCACCCAGCCAGCAAATGAGGGCTGCTGGACCATTGCTGTGGCGTGATCCACATCTCTGTGACTTTGCTCACCAGGAGTATAAATAAAACACAAAACAGAAACCAAAACCCAGCTATAAATGTAGGAAAATGGCATTTGCCTCTAAGTCTTTGAAATTCTCTAAGCGAGGCTTCAGTGGTACATGAACCAAGAACTTGCAGATGTTCAAGCTGGATTTAGAAAAGGCAGAGGAACCAGAGATCAAACTGCCAACATCCACTGGATCATTGAAAAAGCAAGAGAGTTCCAGAAAAACATCTACTTCTGCTTTATTGACTATGCCAAAGCCTTTGACTGTGGATCACAACAAGCTGTGGAAGATTCTTCAAGAAATGGAAATACCAGACCACCTGACCTGCCTCCTGAGACATCTGTATGTAGGTCAAGAAGCAACAGTTAGAGCCAGACATGGAAAAAAGAACTGGTTCCAAATTGGGAAAGGAGTACGTCAAAGCTGTATATTGTCACCCTGCTTGTTTAACTTATATGCAGAGTACATCATGCGAAATGCTGGGCTAGATGAACCACAAGCTGGAATCAAGATTGCTGGGAGAAATAGCAATAACATCAGATATGCAGATGACACCAGCCTTATGGCAGAAAGCAAAGAGTAACTGAAGAACCTCTTGATGAAAGTGAAAGAGAGTGAAAATACTGGCTTAAAACATTTGAAAAATGAAGATCATGGCATCTGGTCCCATCACTTCGTGGCAAATCAATGGGGAAACAATGGAAACAGTGACAGACATTATTTTCATGGGCTCCAAAATCACTGCAGATGGTGACTGCAGCCATGAAGTTAAAGGACACTTGCTCCTTGGAAGAAAAGTTATGACCAACCTAGGCAGCATATTTAAAAGCAGAGACATTACTTTACTGAGAATGGTCCGTCTAGTCAAAGCTATGTTTTTTCCAGTAGTCATGTATGGATGTGAGAGTTGGACCATAAAGAAAGCAGAGCACCGAAGAATTGATGCTTTTGAACTGTGGTGTTGGAGAAGACTCTTGAGAGTCCCTTGGACTGGATGGAGATCCAACCAGTCTAACCTAAAGGGAATCAGTACTGAATAGTCATTGGAAGGACTGATGCTGCAGCTGAAGCTCCAATACTTTGGCCACCTGATGTGAAGTACTGCCTCATTGGAAAAGACCCTGATGCTGGGAAAGATTGAAGGTAGGAGGAGAAGGAGACGACGGAGGATGAGATGGTTGGATGGCATCACTAACTTGATGGACATGAGTTTGAGTAAATTCCAGGAGTTGGTGATGGACAGGCAAGTCTGGTGTGCTGCAGTCCATGGGGTTGCAAAGATTTAGACATGACTGAGTGACTGAACTGCGCTGAATTTTTGAAATACATGAGTATATAAAAATAAATACATAAATTAATGTATATTTGTATGTGTGTGTGTGTACTAAGTCACTTCAGTCCTGTCTGACTCTTTGTGACCCCATGGACTGTAGCCCACCAAGCTCCTCTGTCCATGAGATTCTCCAGGCAAGAATACTGGAGTGTGTTACCATGCACTTCTCAGGAAATCTTCCCGACCCCAGGATCAAACCCCAGGACCTCTAGGCTCCTTGCAGCTTGGGAGAGAGCTTTTTAAGTTGATTTGCCAGGGTGGCTGCACAAAGAGCCGCCATTATAGCTCTCTAACTGTGCATCAGTATTCCATAATGGGAAATAAAATTATTAAGAACAATTATCAGATGTATAGGACTTTAGAGTTTTCATGGCCTTTTCACTTTCATAATGTTATTTACTTTCCACAATTGTCTAGATGGTTACAACAGGGATTGTTGTTTCATTTTAAAGATGAGAAAACTGAGGCCCAGAGTGGCCAGCTTGGAGGTGGCAGAGCTAAGACCAGAAGCTACATTTCCCTGCCTATTGCCATTTCACCACAGCGTTTTCATTGTGATAATATTATGTATTCAGTAAAATGATGGCCCTTTCTCTTCTTCCTTTCTCCTCCTTCTCCCCTCCTTCCTCTCCTCTCTCTCTGTCTCTTATACACATCTAAANACATTTGAAAAATGAAGATCATGGCATCTGGTCCCATCACTTCGTGGCAAATCAATGGGGAAACAATGGAAACAGTGACAGACATTATTTTCATGGGCTCCAAAATCACTGCAGATGGTGACTGCAGCCATGAAGTTAAAGGACACTTGCTCCTTGGAAGAAAAGTTATGACCAACCTAGGCAGCATATTTAAAAGCAGAGACATTACTTTACTGAGAATGGTCCGTCTAGTCAAAGCTATGTTTTTTCCAGTAGTCATGTATGGATGTGAGAGTTGGACCATAAAGAAAGCAGAGCACCGAAGAATTGATGCTTTTGAACTGTGGTGTTGGAGAAGACTCTTGAGAGTCCCTTGGACTGGATGGAGATCCAACCAGTCTAACCTAAAGGGAATCAGTACTGAATAGTCATTGGAAGGACTGATGCTGCAGCTGAAGCTCCAATACTTTGGCCACCTGATGTGAAGTACTGCCTCATTGGAAAAGACCCTGATGCTGGGAAAGATTGAAGGTAGGAGGAGAAGGAGACGACGGAGGATGAGATGGTTGGATGGCATCACTAACTTGATGGACATGAGTTTGAGTAAATTCCAGGAGTTGGTGATGGACAGGCAAGTCTGGTGTGCTGCAGTCCATGGGGTTGCAAAGATTTAGACATGACTGAGTGACTGAACTGCGCTGAATTTTTGAAATACATGAGTATATAAAAATAAATACATAAATTAATGTATATTTGTATGTGTGTGTGTGTACTAAGTCACTTCAGTCCTGTCTGACTCTTTGTGACCCCATGGACTGTAGCCCACCAAGCTCCTCTGTCCATGAGATTCTCCAGGCAAGAATACTGGAGTGTGTTACCATGCACTTCTCAGGAAATCTTCCCGACCCCAGGATCAAACCCCAGGACCTCTAGGCTCCTTGCAGCTTGGGAGAGAGCTTTTTAAGTTGATTTGCCAGGGTGGCTGCACAAAGAGCCGCCATTATAGCTCTCTAACTGTGCATCAGTATTCCATAATGGGAAATAAAATTATTAAGAACAATTATCAGATGTATAGGACTTTAGAGTTTTCATGGCCTTTTCACTTTCATAATGTTATTTACTTTCCACAATTGTCTAGATGGTTACAACAGGGATTGTTGTTTCATTTTAAAGATGAGAAAACTGAGGCCCAGAGTGGCCAGCTTGGAGGTGGCAGAGCTAAGACCAGAAGCTACATTTCCCTGCCTATTGCCATTTCACCACAGCGTTTTCATTGTGATAATATTATGTATTCAGTAAAATGATGGCCCTTTCTCTTCTTCCTTTCTCCTCCTTCTCCCCTCCTTCCTCTCCTCTCTCTTGTCCACTCCCCCGCCAACTCCACTCCCTCATCTCTTCTTTGACTCAGTATCCTTTTTTTTTTTTTTTTTCTATTTGGGACTCAGTATCCTTATAGCAGTTGATAGTTTATAATTTGAGATAATGAATATCTGTTCATGAATGAACTCTTCATGGTTCCCATTACTGAAACCCCCAGAAGAGGCACAAAATCATCCCTATTGCATCTCCTTTCCTATTTCTCTCCCTCCATCCTTTTCTCGCTCCATCTTTCTCTGATTCTTTAGTTCATTCTATAAATATTTATTTTAAACTCTCTTTTCCAAGAGTCACTGAAGATTCAGCCTTAGCCCTAGCAGATGGCCTGAGAGGCCAGCTTTCATAACTTGATCCTTCTTCTTTTAGCAGTGAAGGATAAATATTTCACGATCAGCATATTTTATCGATGACCTAAGGCTTTCTGATGACTTTCCATCTGCGGGGCCTAGTTTATTTTGTTGCCTTGGCTTTTTAAGAGGTTTCTGGTATGTAACATATTCCTGACAGATAACCAGTTGCTTTTGTTTGAAGGAAAGTCACCTTAGAGGAGCAAGTTATGATTTGCTTTTCTCCTGCAACCCTAATTTTACATGTTATAAAATAACATCTAGTAGCATTATTATAAGGGACCAGGTGCCCCTTATGACAGTGGCTGGCATGGGCCCCCATTTTTCATCCTTTGTTATACTTGTCAGTTCCCTTGTCCACACCTGTCCCCTCACTCTCCTGCCTATCCCTTAAGGGTAGGACTGTGGCTTAATCACTTTTATATCCCCAGGGTCTGATTCTTATTAAAAGTAGAGTAATAATGAAAATGTAACATGGCCTCTGCACACGGGATAATTTACCAGCTTCTGAAGCCTTCTGGAAATATCCTGAGGCCCGAGTCCCCCCTTTCTTCAGTGGGGTTGATAGTGATATGACAGAGTTACTGCTCGGGGATGCTAGTCGCCCTGCCCTAAGCTTCTTCACAGTCTCCTTGATCTCCTCCCTCGTTCAGGGCAGTGCTGGCATCAGCAAATCCAGGTTCCTTCCCACGTGGGAGCAAAGAGTTTACAATCTTTTTTTATTAAGAATGTCAGAGTCCCCTTTTAATTGTATGTATCAGCTTTCACATATTTTCCTTAGTAAATTTGGAGTGGCTAACTTCATCTTAGAAGTTAGTCCTCTTTGCTCATATTAATATATTCCTTGAGCCTGAGCCCAGTCAGTTTAATTCAGTCGCTCAGTCCTGTCCAACTCTTTGTGACCCCATGGACTGCAGCACACCAGTCTTCCCTGTCCATCACCAACTCCTGGATGTTACTCAAACTCATGTCCACTGAGCCAGTGATGCCATCCAACCATCTCATCCTCTGTCGTCCCTTTCTCCTCCTGCCTTCAATCTCTCCAGGCAACAGGGTCTTTTTCAATGAATCGGTTCCTTGTACCAGGTGTCCAAAGTATTGGAGTTTCAGCTTCAGCATCAGTCCTTCATTTATTTATCAGAGCCCAATAAAATCATTCATTTAAATGTTTAAGTCAGCTCCTAGAAACACTGGGTTTTTCCTAGTGGCTCACATGCTATTAAACTAATGCTCAAAATTATCCAAGCCAGGCTTCAATAGTATGTGAACCATGAACCTCCAGATTTTTAAGCTGGATTTAGAAAAGGCAGAGGAACCAGAGATCAAATTGCCAGCATCCATTAGATCACTGAAAAAGCAAGAGTTCCAGAAAAACATATACTTCTGCTTTATTGACTACGCCAAAGACTTTGACTGTGTGGATCACAACAAACTGTGGAAAATTCTTTAAGAGATGGGAATATCAGACCACCTGACCTGCCTCTTGAGAAATCTGTATGTAGGTCAGGAAACAACAGTTAGAACTGGACATGGAACAACAGATTGGTTCCAAATCGGGAAAGGAGTATGTCAAGGCTGTGTATTGTCACTCTGCTTATTTAACTTATATGCAGAGTACATCATGAGAAACACTGGGCTAGTTGAAGCATAAGCGGGAATCAAGATTGCCAGGAGAAATATCAATAACCTCATATATGCAGATGACATAACCCTTATGACAGAAAGTGAAGAAGAGCTGAAGAGCCTCTTGATGAAAGTGAAAGAGGAGAGTGAAAAAGTTGGCTTAAAACTCAACATTCAGAAAACTAAGATCATGGCATCTGGTCCTATCACTTCATGGGAAAACAATGGAAACAATGACAGACTTTGTTTTTTTTTGGGGGGGGGCTCCAAAAATCACCGCAGATGGTGACCACAGCCATGAAATTAAAAGACTCTTACTCCTTGGAAGAAAAGTTATGACCAACCTAAACAGCATATTTAAAAGCAGAGACATTACTTTGCCAACAAAGGTCCGTCTAGTCAAAGCCATGGTGTTTCCGGTAGTCATGTATGGATGTGAGATTTGGACCATAAAGAAAACTGAGTGCCAAAGAAATGATGCTTTGAACTCTGGTGTTGGAGAAGTCTTTTAAGAGTCTCTTGGACTTCAAGATCAATCCAGTCAATTGTAAAGGAAATCAGTCCTGAATATTCATTGGAAGAAATGATGCTGAAGCTTCAGTACTTTGGCTACCTGATGTGAAAAGGTAGCACTGGCAAAGACCATGATGTTGGGAAAGATTGAAGGCTGGAAGATAAGGGCATGACAGAGGATGAGCGGGCTGGATAGCATTACCGTCTTGATGGACATGAGTTTGTGCAAGCTTGGGGAGTTGGTGTTGGATAGGAAAGCCTGGCGTGCTGCAGTCCATGGGGTCGCAAAGAGTTGGATACAACTGAGCCACTGAAGTGAACTGAACTGAATTGTCTCCATTGCAACTACTCAACTCGAGTTTAGTACAAAAAAGGCCATAGACTATATAGAAACACCATTTTATAGTTACTGTTGTAGTTACAAAACAGGCAGCCAGCTGGTTTTGGGTTTTGAGCTATAGTTGGCTGATCTCTGACATTAACAAACCTGACCCTATAACAAGGAGTGTGCATTGGTGTGCTTATGAGTGCTTTGGGAAATGTATTCTTCTGTCAGGCAGGCAGGAAAGAGTCAAACCCAAGTTAGGATAGAAGAACTGACTTATTGGAAAAGACCCTGATGCTGGGAAAGATTGAAGGCAGGAGGAGAAGGGGATGACAGAGGATGAGATGGTTGGATGGCATCACCGACTCAATGGACACAAGTTTGAGTAGGCTCTGGGAGTTAGTGATGGACGGGGAAGCCTGGCGTGCTGCAGTACATGGAGTTGCAAAGAGTCAGACATGATTGAGCGATTGAAGTGAACTGAAGTTAGGCATAAAGCAATCCGGTGTTGCCCAGTGACCCTGATTATCGTTGGGTTTGCCAAAGGCCACATTTCTCAGAGGGTATTCCTTACTGTCTGATGGCTATTAAGTTTCACTTTTCTTTTTGGAAACCCAGCTTCAGAGGTATTTTGAGAAATGAAGTTTCATCAGCTAATGTGTAAGTTCAGCCTCACCCTAGACACTTCAAACTCCTTTGAACTTTAGCCACCCTCCCTGCTCCCATATTGTTACCCCTGTTTAGTCAAAATATGTCTGAAAGATGGTGACCATGGTGGTTGGTATTTATTGAGGGCCTTGTACTTGTCAGACAATTTACTTGACATTAGTACATTTTCATCACTGAGTCCTCAGAACGACTTGATGAGGCAGATACTTTCATTTCCCCCATTTTGCTGATGAGAAAATTGAGGCTCGGAAAGGTTCAATGATTTGGTCAAGGTCAAGTAGCAAGCAAGTGGCAGAAGCAGATTGCAAACTTAGGCCATGTGATGATAAAGTCTGTTCTTTTTTCTGTCTCCTTCCCAGATTCTCAAGGGCACAGGGAGCAGGGAGCCTACCATTCTTTCCTTTTTTTTTTTTTTCTTTTGGCAATGCCACCTGGCATGTGGGATGTTAGTTCCCTGATGAGGGATTAAACCTGTACCCCTGCACTGGATGTGTGTACTCTTATCCCCTGGACCTCCAGGGAATTCCCCAGCTTGCTTTTCAGAGTACAGGCAGACCTCAGAGATATCACAGGTTCAGTTCCAGACCTCTGCAAGAAATCAAATATTGCAGTAAAGCAAGTCACGTGAGTTTCTGGGTTCCCTGTTATATATGAAGGTTATGTTTACACTATACTATAGTCTATTAAAGAGCAACCCACTCCAGATTCTTGCCTGGAAAATCCCATGGACAGAGGACCATGGCGGGCTATAGTCATAGGGTCACAAAGAGTCAGACACGACTGAAGCAACTTAGCACAAGCACATAGTCTATGGACATACCTTAATTAAAAATACTTAATTGCTAAAAAAAAATGCTAACCATCCTCTGAGCCTTCAGTGAATCCTCTTTTTGTTATGGTAACATCAAAGATTGCTGACTTCAGGTCACCAAAACAAATATAATAATAATGAAAAAGCTTGAACTTTGCATTACCAAAAGTGACATAGAGACACAGAGTGAAGAAATGGTGTTGAAAAAAATGATGCTGATAAACTTGACTGAGGTAGGGTTTCTGGGGTTTCCAGAACCCTTCAGTATGTGAAATAGTGCACTATCAGTTCAGTTCAGTTCAGTAGCACGTTCATGTCCTACTCTTTGTGACCCCATGAATTGCAGCAAGCCAGGCCTCCCTGTTCATTACCATCTCTCGGAGTTCACTCAGATTTCATGTCCATCGAGTCCGCGATGCCATCCAGCCATCNAAGTTTGAGTAGGCTCTGGGAGTTAGTGATGGACGGGGAAGCCTGGCGTGCTGCAGTACATGGAGTTGCAAAGAGTCAGACATGATTGAGCGATTGAAGTGAACTGAAGTTAGGCATAAAGCAATCCGGTGTTGCCCAGTGACCCTGATTATCGTTGGGTTTGCCAAAGGCCACATTTCTCAGAGGGTATTCCTTACTGTCTGATGGCTATTAAGTTTCACTTTTCTTTTTGGAAACCCAGCTTCAGAGGTATTTTGAGAAATGAAGTTTCATCAGCTAATGTGTAAGTTCAGCCTCACCCTAGACACTTCAAACTCCTTTGAACTTTAGCCACCCTCCCTGCTCCCATATTGTTACCCCTGTTTAGTCAAAATATGTCTGAAAGATGGTGACCATGGTGGTTGGTATTTATTGAGGGCCTTGTACTTGTCAGACAATTTACTTGACATTAGTACATTTTCATCACTGAGTCCTCAGAACGACTTGATGAGGCAGATACTTTCATTTCCCCCATTTTGCTGATGAGAAAATTGAGGCTCGGAAAGGTTCAATGATTTGGTCAAGGTCAAGTAGCAAGCAAGTGGCAGAAGCAGATTGCAAACTTAGGCCATGTGATGATAAAGTCTGTTCTTTTTTCTGTCTCCTTCCCAGATTCTCAAGGGCACAGGGAGCAGGGAGCCTACCATTCTTTCCTTTTTTTTTTTTTTCTTTTGGCAATGCCACCTGGCATGTGGGATGTTAGTTCCCTGATGAGGGATTAAACCTGTACCCCTGCACTGGATGTGTGTACTCTTATCCCCTGGACCTCCAGGGAATTCCCCAGCTTGCTTTTCAGAGTACAGGCAGACCTCAGAGATATCACAGGTTCAGTTCCAGACCTCTGCAAGAAATCAAATATTGCAGTAAAGCAAGTCACGTGAGTTTCTGGGTTCCCTGTTATATATGAAGGTTATGTTTACACTATACTATAGTCTATTAAAGAGCAACCCACTCCAGATTCTTGCCTGGAAAATCCCATGGACAGAGGACCATGGCGGGCTATAGTCATAGGGTCACAAAGAGTCAGACACGACTGAAGCAACTTAGCACAAGCACATAGTCTATGGACATACCTTAATTAAAAATACTTAATTGCTAAAAAAAAATGCTAACCATCCTCTGAGCCTTCAGTGAATCCTCTTTTTGTTATGGTAACATCAAAGATTGCTGACTTCAGGTCACCAAAACAAATATAATAATAATGAAAAAGCTTGAACTTTGCATTACCAAAAGTGACATAGAGACACAGAGTGAAGAAATGGTGTTGAAAAAAATGATGCTGATAAACTTGACTGAGGTAGGGTTTCTGGGGTTTCCAGAACCCTTCAGTATGTGAAATAGTGCACTATCAGTTCAGTTCAGTTCAGTAGCACGTTCATGTCCTACTCTTTGTGACCCCATGAATTGCAGCAAGCCAGGCCTCCCTGTTCATTACCATCTCTCGGAGTTCACTCAGATTTCATGTCCATCGAGTCCGCGATGCCATCCAGCCATCTCATCCTCGGTCATCCCCTTCTCCTCCTGCCCCCAATCCCTCCCAGCA
>SJYW01051731.1:0-15319 GCA_006410735.1 Raphicerus campestris
GGAATGAACCAGATAAAGCAGTTTTCGGACAAAGGACACTTTGACTTCCCCATTCTCCAACATTTTGTGTTGGTAAAATCTGGTTAAAAGGAAACCCTGAAGAGCGACATAAGAGGCAGAGAAAAATGAGAGTTAACATTTATTGAATGCTTGGTACTCTATGGGGCTTCCCAGATGGTGATAGTGGTAAAGAACCTGCCTGCTAATTCAGGAGACATAAGAAACATGAGTTCTATTTCTGGCTTGGGACAATCCCTTGGAGGAGGGCATGGCAACCAGTCCAGTATTCTTGCCTGGAGCTTCCCATGGACAGAGGAGCCTGGAAGGCTACAGCCCATAGAGTCGCACAGAGTTGGATACAACTGAAGCAAATAAGAATGCACGTACAGGCACCATTTATATACGAACTCATTAAATCTCCACCAAAGCTATTTGAGGTAATAATATTATTTCCACTTTATAGACGAGGAGACTGAGAGTTTCAGTAATTTTGCCTACCCTTAGGCATCACAGCCGGTGTGTGGAGCCAGGATTTAGGACCCAGGTGTTCTGCTTTGGGAGTCTCTGAACCACTATGGTTAAGTTTGCTTCTGTGGTTACGTTGCATCTAGGAGGCTCTTAACCCCTGTGCTAAGCTGCCTTTTTTAGGAAAGTCACAAAAGACAAGCCATAGTGTAGCGGATGTGGAAGGTGAGGAGAGAAGGATGCTGTTGCTAGGCAGCACATCTGGTTTTTTGAGTTGCTAATTGAATCTGTGTGAGTAACACAGATATATGTGTTTGTTTGAAGTTGCTAGTTTACTTCTAACCAGAGGAAGCTGCCTGGAATTAGCGTGGCTCTGGAAGGGCTAGGGAGACATACAGCAGAATCACCCAATTGCCTGACAGTACATCTCCCTCCCTTTGCAGCTCAGTGCCAGGCCACACTCCCATGCTGTCCATGTGATAACATTTCTGGGTGGACACTGATGCTTGACTCAGACCACAGTCTCTCCCACCAATCACACTCTGGAATGGTTTATGGCAGTGACTTCCTGCTGGTTTTGAAAAGTAAACAAACCCACTCACCCAATAACCCTTACTTTTATTTTTGCAGTTCAAAATGAATTTAACTTCATGCTAAAATTTAAATGTACATTCGTATAACTCTTTAAAATATTTATTATGTTTTGGTCATACTGCACAGCATGTGAGATCTTAGCTCCCTGACCAGGGATTGACCCTTCACATCTGGCATTGGAAGTGCAGAGTCTTAACAACTGGTCTGCCAGGAAAGTCCTGTAATTCATATCAGTTTTATGAGACACTCTAAAGGGTGAGAACTATCAATATGTAGACTAAAGCTCAAGATTCAGGAAAATGTATTAAGTTTGTAAGGAAATATCGAAACTAAGGCCAACATTTTTCTTGTAGAGAGAGAATGCAGATCTTACTTTTCCGATAAATATATCAAGACCTCTGAGATAAGCATGGATATCCTTATGTCATATTTTGAATCTTGCTTAACCAGCCCTTACATTCGAAGTGGGGGCTGAGTGTTGTTGAAAATGGATAAGACCTCCATTTTCCCCCTGAGAAACTCACAGTCTCAGACTAGAGAAAGCCTGTTACACAAATAATTGCACTACAATGGGATGGAAAACATTAAAAAGGNAGATCTTAGCTCCCTGACCAGGGATTGACCCTTCACATCCGGCATTGGAAGTGCAGAGTCTTAACAACTGGTCTGCCAGGAAAGTCCTGTAATTCATATCAGTTTTATGAGACACTCTAAAGGGTGAGAACTATCAATATGTAGACTAAAGCTCAAGATTCAGGAAAATGTATTAAGTTTGTAAGGAAATATCGAAACTAAGGCCAACATTTTTCTTGTAGAGAGAGAATGCAGATCTTACTTTTCCAATAAATATATCAAGACCTCTGAGATAAGCATGGATATCCTTATGTCATATTTTGAATCTTGCTTAACCAGCCCTTACATTCGAAGTGGGGGCTGAGTGTTGTTGAAAATGGATAAGACCTCCATTTTCCCCCTGAGAAACTCACAGTCTCAGACTAGAGAAAGCCTGTTACACAAATAATTGCACTACAATGGGATGGAAAACATTAAAAAGGACATTCCAAGTGGTTTTGGAGCAAAAGGAAGAGGCAAGACACTCTGCTTAAAAAGAGGATAGGAAGGTATTCTAGGTACCAGAATCAGCATGTGTAAAAGCTCAGAGGCAAACTGACTTCGTGGGAGACGGGGTCAAGGGAAGCGGGGGAGGCTTTCTGGAATAGGGCAGTGTGGGCATTCTTTAGGGGTCACTGGGCAGATTGAAGAAAGGGGTTTCTACCTAGATTATAAAGTGTTTTTGTCAAGCACAGAAATTTGAGTTAAGTTCAGAAAACTGAAGGAAACTCTAGAAAACAAAGCCCAATTAGAAGTGGGCAGAAGATCTGAACAGATACCCTCAGTAGAGAAGATATATAGATGGCATATAAGCATATAAAAAGAGGCTCAGCATTGTCACTGAAAACTGCAGATTAAAACAGTGAGATACAATGATGCACCTTTTAGGATGGCTAAGATGAAAAAAACAAACAATTGGCAATACAAACTGACGGTGAGAATACAAACCAACAGGAAGTCTCATTCATTGCCAATGGGAATGAAAAATGTTTTCCACTTTGGAAAAGTCTGGCACTTACAAAACTAAACTTAGGAAAAAAAAGAAGTGACTCTGGTGGAGAAGTCATGGGGTCAGAATTTTACATCACACGTCATCTTGACATGATGCTAGTGCTCTACCTCAATGGTCTTCTTCCTAGAAACACGTTACCTCAGCCATGGTATTTCCACAAGAAGATACAAGACAAATTGTCACTGATGGACATTCTTCCAGATAGCTGGTTAGTAATCCTCAAAACTGTCAAGGTCATAAAAAACAAGGAAAGTCTAAGAAACCATCACAAATGAGAGGAGCTTAGGAGGCACAACCACTAAATATAAGGTGACACCCTAGACAGGATCCTGGAACAGAAAGAATGAGAAAAAATAGAACAGGAAAAAAAATGAGAACTCTGAATAAAGTATGAATTTTAGTTAATAGAAATATCTATGTTGGTCCATTAATTGTGACAAATGTATTATACTAATCTTTTAATAACAAGAAAATTGGATAAGTCTTCAAAATAATTCTATAAATCTAAAACTGTTCTGAAATAAAGTTTTTTTTTTTAAAAAGCCTAGAATGTAAGAAAAAGAATGTCTATATGTGTATAACTAAGTCACTTTGCTGTACAGCAGAGGTGACACAGTATTGTAAATCAACTATACACCAAAAAAAGCTTACAGGGAGCCAATGAATGAATTCCCATGGAATAGTGACATCATCCTTTTGTAATATCCTACAAAATGGCCCATTAAAAATGTAATGAACTCTGAAAACTGCAGTGACTGTTGCTTGCAAACATTAAGGTGACGTCCTGCAAAAGAGAAAAACAAATTCTCAATGAGGAAGAGAATTGAGAGAAGGGGTATATGATATTCTCATGGACCTTTGAGGTTTTGGAGGATTGTCCTCTAGAGTACCTTACATCTTGGTTGTGCCTCGGAGATGCTCTGGTTCTGTTTCAGGCCCCTCCTACACTTCTGTGGTTGGATTACTTCCTCCACCCCAGTGATTACACTCTATTGTGCAAAGGATTGAGGCAAAGATCTCATGTGGATTAGTTTCCTGTTTTTGTCTTAAGAAATTACCAGGAGCTTCATACATTAGAACAAAAACCAAAAGGTATCATCTCACTGAATCTTTACAGCATATTCGTTTGATATATTTTTGTTACTATTTTCATTTTTACAGATAGTAACTTATCTAGGTTTATGCAATAGTAAGAGGCAGACTGTGGTACGTAGTCTCCAAAGATGGACAGCATATTAGCCTCACACTTCTTTCTTCAAGAACATTATTTCAGAGAGAAATAAACTTATATCCTGCTTAGGTCACTACAATTTCAGACCTCTGTTCAAGTAGCTGAAGCTATACCCTGATTTGCTGTTGTTCAGTCGCTAAGTTGTGTCTGACTCTTTGCAGCCCCATGGACTGCAGCATTCCAGGCTTTCTTGTCCTTCACTATCTCCTGGAGTTTGCTCAAATTCATATCCACAGTCTCTAAACATAGCCATTTCTCAGGTTCTATAATTTCTACCTCTGACACATCTTCCCAGACCATCCCACTGTCATTCCAGCCCATTAGAATGGGCTGGTCTAACTGGGCTCGTCTCTAATCCAGTGGTTTCCAAGGCAATTTTCCTCCTAGGGGATATTTGGCAGAGTTTGGAGACATTTTTGGTTCTCACAACTGAGGGAGCAGGCTTCTCTTGGCATTTTGCATATAGTGATCAGGGATACTGCTAAACAGCAGCATCTACAAGGTACAAGATATAATCGTTCTGCACAACAAAGACTTGTGAGGCCCCAGTAGCAGCAGTGCAGAACTTGAGAAACCCTGATCTCGCCCATATTCTACCAGGGACAGATTCATATCTCAGATCTGACCCATCTGTCAGACTCATGGCCTCGTGTCATCTTTTGAACTGCCTTCCCCTTCCTCCATTTGGGGAAATTAAAATATTGTAAGTCTTGCTTCCCCAAGGAAAGAGATCAGACTCTAAATTCCAGTCTCTTCCGGCCAGGAGTTTCCCTCAGTTTTCAGGCCTCAGTTTCCCTTAAGCAGATGCATCCCAGATGCATTGAAGTTTCAATTTCGAAGTGAGTGAGGTGAGGATATAGGTTCTTCTGGAAGCTTGGCATTTCGTTGGTATAAAATCATGTGGCATTTGGAGGTGGCACCCATTCCCCAGCAGTTCCTGGCAGCGGTGACAGCAGCTTCCATCCAGGATGGGGTGGGGCGACTACCAGTCAAGATAGTTTCCTCAGCAGGCCAGTTCTTCAGTGTGGTTCTGAGCATCCTCCTAGAAGCTTAACCTGGAGTCACTTCTTCAGGCCATCCCAGAATCCCAAAACTATCCATTATCCTTTTCATTTGCTGCTTTTCTGTTTGGTCAGTCAGTCTCTATTGGTCAGAGCTAAGGACTCTGATAGATGAAGCCTCCCTTGCTTAAAACTCTTCAGTGGCTTCCTATGCATTTTCTAGGGTGTTTCCCAAATCCTTTGCTTAGCTTGAGGCTCTTCTTTATCTGGGATATTCTCACTCTGTCCACATTGAGCTGCTATGTCCATTCTGGCCACATCAACCCACCCTGGTTCTGTCATCCTCTTCTCAATTTCATATTGCTTGCCACTCAAGAACCTTCCTGGCCAACCACCCTTCCCTATGTACCCCAATCCCCAGGATTGTTCTTATCTCCATCATAAACAAGACACTTTTTACGCTCTCCCACAAAAGTTGATTCACTTCCCTGTAAGCTCTGCATGGGTAGGAACTTGTCTTCTCAGGACCAAGGATACTCTGACACAAAGGAGGTGATCAGTATATATTTAGCGAGTGTATGAAGGTCAGAATGTGGACAAGTGCTGCCACCTATTGGCAGAAACGTTATTCAACTCTGTTTTATGATTTGGAAAATGGCTATCTTTACAAGGATGAAAAGTGACAATACTCTTTTCCTCATCTAAGTGATCGTCGTCATTATTGCCAAGCCCTCTGTGGTAGCTAGACTCCCAGATGGACCCCAGTGATCCCTGTCTGTTGGTATTCATGCCTTCAGGTTGATTCTCCCACACTGAAGTCTTGGTTGAACGAGTGAAGTGATGGTATGTGACTTCTGAGATGAGATCATAAAAGACACTGTGGCTGCTGCCTTGGTCTCTCTGGGATCACTGGCTCTGAGTGAAGTGAGGGACACTGTGACACCATGCCCTTGCGACATTCAAGCGGCCCAAGGGCGAGGCCCATGGCGTGAAAAACTAAGGCCTCAACAGAAAAAAACAAGGTCAACAGTCATGCGATTGAGATCCTCCAGACCGAGTCAAGATTTCAGATAACTGCAGGTCAAGGCTGCTTGACCTACATCTTGACTGTAATCTCACGAGAGACCAAGACGGAACCAAACAGCCAAGTCATTAGCAAATTTTCGATCTACAGAACCTGTGTGAAAAATGCTTATTGTCCTAAGCGGTTAAGCTTTGGGGTGATTATTAGGCAGCGACAGGTTGCCAGTATACTCTCCGACACAGATCACCGCCTACAGTGTTCCGTTTTGTTTTTAAATATTTATTTGGCCGCCCTGGGTCTGGGCCGCATGTGGAATCTAGCTCCCTTACCATGGATTGAACAGGGCCCCCATATTGGGAGCGCGGAGTCTTAGCCACTGGTCCACAGGAAGTCCCTACAAATTGTTTTAAGTTTGCTGTAAAGTGGGAAACGATCAGAATCTGGGTTCAGTCTAAGGTGCTGATGGGTGTGAATGGTGCTGGAGCCACGGAGGAAGTGGAGTAAGAACCAGGACACCTGGCCTTGCGGAGTGGCGAGTAGTTTGATCTGTAGCATCCCTTTCAGCGTTAACGTTCTCTAGGAAAGGCGGAGACAAGTGACACGCTGCACCAGTGCCGCGACCCCGGCGCTCCTCGGCAGCTTCCACGCCTGCGCAGAACTCAAAGCGCGCTCTCAGGTGGCGCCGTTGCGCGCCGAGTCATCGATCGTGAGTTCCCGAGCGGCCTCGACCCGTGTTGGCCGCCAGCGGTCGGCTCGCCGGTGGGCTCCAGGGGGCGCCCTCAAGAGAAGGGGCGGAGCGCTCCTGTTCGAGAGACCAGCTCGGCGGGGTCCTCGGTGGTTACACCTCAGTATCTCCATAGCTACGGTAGTGGCCGCTGTAGGCGGGAGCTCCCCGCCGCTCCGTAGTTACCGTCGCCGCCTCGGTGGTCCGGGCCGCTGAGTCCGCTCGCGGCCGCCATGAAGCTGCGGGTCCGGCTGCAGAAGCGGACCTGGCCGCTGGATATGCCAGAAGCGGAGCCGACTCTGGGGCAGCTGCGCGCGCACCTGAGCCAGGCCCTGCTGCCCACCTGGGGGTACAGGTAGGCGCCGCGGAGAGGCGGGGTGGGGGGTGGGGACGCGGCGGGGCGGGGAGGAGCGCCCAGTGGCGCGGGCCCGCGCCGGGCGGTCACGTGAGGCGGGGCGGCTGGCGGGCGGGGCCCGCACCCGGGACTATGACGCGGGCCAGGCGGGGAGCGGGAACGAGGGCTGCAGCTCGCGGGGTCCCGGCTCCCGGAGGTCATGGCCCGGCGTCCCGAGGGCTCCGAGCTCATCCAGGGTGAGCCTTCGCTTCCGTGTTTGTAGTAAGCGAACCCAGGGAGAGGCTAAGATGCAGAATTCCCGAAGTCTTTTGAGATGTGAGCTGGGAAATTACGGGTTTGGCTTAGGTTAAACCTCTTCAGGCTCCCAGGGATTTAAGTTCACCATCTCCAACTGTCGGAATATTTCAGTGAAAAAGTCTGTGACGTGTTAGGAGTTAAGAACCTGCTTCGTACCGAGATACGAAGCCACCTGTAACCTGTACCGCTGCTTTCAGACTACTAGCCTGCAGTCCGCTTAAAACTCCGTTAAGTGTTTACCTGCCGCGCGCCGCTGTGGGCACTTTGACTTCCCCGCTGGAAAGTTTTGCAAAGTGCAGCATGTCGGTCTGTTTCAAATAATATTATTTTCCTGGGCAAGATGTTGCCTTTTTTTTTTTTTTTAATGCAAACTACGGTAGACGTTGGCCTTATAATGACCCTGGAGAGCTTGCAGTTTGGGGACAGTGACGTTGAGAAATAATGGATCAAATTCTGTATTTATGGGGTTGCAGATGAGGCTGTCCTGGGTATCCTGGAGACCATAACCTGGGAGCAGAGGGATAGAAGTGAGGGTGGTCCTCTTCAGATCCTGAGCTAGCGAATTTGGAATTTGAGTGTGCTGAGAAAAAGTACAAAAGGTGTTCACTGGGGCTTTTTAGGTGAATTCTTCAAAATAAACCTGTTAATTGACTCCTTTCCTAAGACTTTTATAAACTTACATTTTATTTTTAGGAAATTCAGTAAAATGCGCTTTTATTATGAACTTCTCACTCTTTCATTTTTCAGTTTAGGAAGTTACATTCAAAGTAAGCCTTTTTTCCCTCCAAATTAAAAACATAAATACAGAAAATGCAATACTGACAAAATTCCTTTTAAGTGTTTATAGTAATTGACATGACTATTGTTTTTTCTTGATGTTAAGCCTAAGTGTTTTGCATGCTGGTATCATTACCCCACCACAAATTATCAAAATTAACTTCTGTTTTAAAAATAGCTTGTATATATGTATACATATTACTTTTTAATTAGATGGGACATCTGGAAAGGATGTGAAACCCAATATGACTAGCTTTGTTTACTCAAGAACCCAAGTTAGTTTCTCTTTCAAGTTTGTTTTTACAGTTGAGGCTGGTTAACCGGAAGGAATGTAAGCTTCAGCTTGTGAAAGTGAATTCATTCTTTTGACAGTATGTTCATTTTATAATAAATGGGCAGTTTAAAAATGTGTCCATAAGACCTTATTACTTTTAAAGTGTCCTTGCTGAGCAAGTTGGTCTGAGTTTGCCATAAAATAATTCTCAAAGGCCTGGAGTTTCTAGGATGGCATTTCCTGATGAAGTTAATTTTTTTCCCCCATAGTGTCAGAAAACAGGATTGTTTTTTAACCATTCTCCTGGAAAACCCTTGTGGCTCAGATGGTAAAGCGTCTGCTTACAATGTGGGAGACCTGGGTTCGAGCCCTGGGTGGGGAAGTTCCCCTGGAGAAGAAAATGGCAATCCACTCCAGTATTCTTGCCTGGAAAATCCCATGGACAGAGGAGCCCGGTAGGCTATGGTCCATGGGGTTGCAAAGAGTCGGACACGACTGAGCCACTTCACTTCACTTCACCTGGAAAACCATATATTACTTTAGAAATAGATCTTTTACTAAAGGGGAGGGGAGGCCGACATTTTATTAAGTAGACAATTCTTTACTTTTTTTTACAGATCAATATTTGAACGAATATTGTGCTAGATAATCATTTTAAAAACCACCCTTATGTTGTGACAAAGCATCCATAAACGCAATTTATTTGAGGTGTTTTTCTTTTTTTCCTGCTAAAAATGGGATGTTGTTTTCCCGGGCAGTTGGCTGATTTTCAGCATTTATCAAAACATTTGAAAGCAGAGGCATAGCTACTTCTTTTCTTGTAAGCAGGAGTTGTTTCTAAAGCTTCAGTAATTTCTGTACCAAAGACACTTTAATTGGTAAGAAAATATGTATTTACACGTGAAAGAAAAAGATAAATGAATTACTGGGAGCACTTTTGAAAATGAAGCATTGTAAAAATGAATGAAAAGAACACAGTTTTCAAAGGACTTCATCTTTTGTTAACCTCTCAAAAAGTTAAGGAAGTTAACATTGCTGAGTATAAATATCTTATAAAATGTTCTACAATAGTTTGTTAATTATTCTTGACCATTGTGTAATGAAATGATTATTCTCAGAAGATCAGATAACCTGTGATGCAGAAAGGATGGGAGTTCATTACTTCAGCCTAATTTGAACTCTTAGCTTGCTTAGCACTGAGTTTTTGGATTTGTGTAGTCTTCCACATAATAGGGACTTCCCTGATGGCTCAGACTGTAAAGCGTCTGCCTGCAATATGGGAGGCCTGGGTTTGATCCCTGGGTCGGGAAGATCCCTGGAGAAGGAAATGGCAACCCACTCTAGTATTCTTACCTGGAAAATCACATGGACGGAGGACCCTGGTAGGCTACAGTCCATGCAGTCACAAAGAGTCGGACGTGACTGAGCGAGTTCACTTTTTCCACATAAAAGACATTAAGTAAGACCTCAGAGAGAAGGGTGAACCTCTTACTGAGTTAAGAGGGGTGAATTTATACTCAGTCATCTATGTGCACTCATCTAACTTTTTGTGATTATGAATATTCATTCGGACATGGGTCTAGTATTTTGGAACCTTCAAAAGCTAACTATCGTGGAAGCATATTGGATAGTTAGCCCTGATTTCAGCCTCATCTTGATCTTTTTATCTAATGTTTGTTGGTTACATCTGTTCCATAAATACTTTTTATTTGCCAAGTGCTGGAGATGAGATTTTGTACTAGACAAGGTCTTCAATCTCATGAAACTTAAATTCTAGTGGTATGGGTGTGGAAGAGAGATGATAAGCAAATAAATGATAGCTTCAATTAGTGATGTTCCAATAAAAGTAAAGCACAAGAATGGAATAGAGTGATGGAGGTTGGGTAGAAGGGATCTCTCAAGAGGTGACATTTGGGTTGAGACCTGGGCGATGAGAAAGAGTCAGTCATTTGAAGAACTGGAAGAGCAGATGCACAGGCCCAGAGGCTGCAGTGAGACTGATCTGTTTTGGAGGAAGGAGTGGAAAGCTCATGTAGATGGAGAACAGTGAGTGAGAGGATGAGTGGGGTAGGTCAGATGTCGGGCTTTGGTGGCCATGTTAAGGCCAATTCCAAGGTCAAATAGAAGCCATTGGAGGGTTCTCAGCAGAGGAATGATGTGATACAATGTGTATTTTGAAAAGAATATATTTCATTGACTCTCAGTTGCCATCAGCCCTCAGATGCACATTCTTAAGCACACTAAATGAAAAAATGCTGTTCATTAAGCTATGATATGTCATCAATCTTAAGACGCATCCTTTTTCCAAAGATGACAAAGTATAAAAATGTATGTATCTTAGAATTGATGAAAACATGGATTAATGATAGAGAATTACTGATCCTATCCCTCAGGCTGGAATCTGTAACGCAGGCATTTAGTGAGAAGAACAAATAATTTTGATAGTTTTCCTAGACTTTGGCTTTCTTTTTATCTCTGTTTTGTTTTGTTTTGTTTTCATTGGCGTTGCTGCAGCCATACTGTGTGCTCTGTATATGTTTCAAATGTGTTATACTGGGGCTGGCGGCAATAGGTAGCTCTCACTGTCCTTATTCATCTTTCTTGGCAGTTCCGATGCCCGGTTTGCAATTACATTGAACAACAAGGATGCCCTCACTGGAGATGAAGAGACCTTGGCTTCATATGGGATTGTTTCTGGGGACTTGATATGTTTGATTCTTGAAGATGCCTTTGCAGCACCTAACTTACCTTCATCCACAGTTTCAGAGCATTCCTCACTGCAGAATAATGACCAACCCTCTTTGGCCGCCAGCTCCAGTCAGTCCAGCACACAGGATGCACAGCTGCATGACTCACTCCAAGGACAGGCAGCCCAATCTGAAGCCTGGAATGATGACAGTATGGTGGGTATTGATATCAAAACAAGAAGTACAGTAGCTGATAAATCATGTTGAGTAGCTCAACTGAATTCTGTACTAATCAGAATGATTACCATCAGTAGACTAAAGATTATATTCTTATAGAAAATTTTTTTAAATTATTTTATTTTTTAAGTATAGTTGATTTACACATTCCTTATTTCATTGTATTTGGGAATTCATCTAGTACTGATTGAATCTTTAAAGAGAAACAGGGAGAGTATGGTCTCAGAAGCTAATATTAGCTCTAAATTGCATTACCGTCACTTGTCCACTCACTTGTCAATGACATATGACAAATGATCTGTTTAGAGAGGTGGTGCTAAACATTTTTTCTCATTTGCACATGCATGAAGAATATGATAAGTATTTATATCAGTATGGCTCAGAGAGTGCCTGTGGTTCTCATGTAGTGGGTGTAAAGTTTGATAAGCTCACCAGAGGGTTTTGATATCTTCCTCCCATGTCATTATTAGCCTAGGGTAACCTTTAAAAACATTCTTCTCGCATATATTCTCTCCCACACATCTGTCAGTAAGTAATAAATGGCCAGAAGTTAGGCATAAGAAGCAAAGAGCATATATTCAGACATACCTCAGTTTTATTGTGCTTTGCAGACACTGTTTTTTACAAACTGAAGGTCTGTGGAAACTGTGTCAAGCAAGTCTGTTGGTGTCATTTTTCCAACAGCATTTGCTCGCTTCTATCTCTGTGTCACATTAGTAATTCTCACAATAGTTCATTTTTGTCATTTAAAAAATATTTTGACATTTATATTTTTTTATGATCTGTGTTCTTTGATGTTACTATTGCAAAACGGTTATGACTCACTGAAGACTCACATGATGGTTAGCATTTTTTAGCAATAAAGTATTTTTTAATTAAGGGTGTCTACATTGTTTAGACATAATGCTACTGCACACTTAATAAATGGCATATAGTGTAACATAGCTCTTACATGCACTGGGGAACCAAAAAAGTTTTGTGACCTACTTTATTGCAATATTTGCTTTCTTGCAATGGTCTGGAACCCAGCCTGCAACATTTCCAGGTATGCCTGTAGTTCATAATTTCGTCAGATAAGTGGTTTTAATGAGTATTTTCTCCTTTCTCAAAGGAAGGAGCCTTTTAGGAGCCTTATTTTTAGGTAGTGTGGATTGTCATTGTCCCCTGGATTTTTAACAGGTGAATGTAGATCTTCTCTACAAGCTATCAGGGCTCAGATCCTCAAGGATTTTGAAAGAACAGCCTCTTGCTCCCTTACATTCTTCCACCATTTTACTCCTAAAATGTAACTTTACTTTCTTCTGCTCCTTTTCTAATGGAAATAAACTTAAAAAAAGAAACGTGCTTTGCATTAAGAGTTGAGCACATGCCTAGGAAGTAGTCTTTCTGAGTAAAATTAATGTAGCTAACTCAGTCTTACTGAAGCAGTGTATTATGTCAAAAAGCTCCGAACTATGAGTCTGGAGATCATTTCAAATTTTTATTAGCTGGTAACTTTGGTTATATTATTTAATCTGAATCAAAATTATAGCATGTATAAAAAGGTGACCTCATCTGTCTTGTCTATTTTTGTTTGGGGTAAATTAGAAGACACTGAAAAACATGAAATTGTAAGATATTGTCTTTCATCATTTGTTCAGCAAGCATTTATTGTACCTACTGTGTGCCAGGTACTGTTCTTGTGTTACAAAAGTGGGTGACATGTCTATTCCTTTCTAAGCTTCTTGTCATGGTTGGATATAGACATGAAATCAGAAAATTGCAATACAGGATGGTGAAGTGCAATAATCAAGACCTTTGCAAGGTAGAAAGATAGTCTATTGTAATACTTAAAGAGGTGGGGGAATACCAGCATGGAGAGGGAGGGACTGAAGAACCTAAACTTGATACAGAGTCAGGGGTCAGGTGATGAAGGGCCTTGTACACTAAGGGGTTTAGGAGTTTGGACTTTATTTTGTAGACCTGCATTTCTCAGCATGTCCTCTATGGAAAACTTGTCTCATGAGATTAAAAGTGTTATGGGGATGCTGAATGTTGAGGAAGGAAAATAGTGTTTCTTGGTTAAATGTTGGGCATGCTTTCTATTATTCCTGGACTTCCCAGAGCTTTATAATGCTGGAATGTATTTTGTGGATATAGAGGGTGAGGTTAGGTGGCTGTGACATGTAGCATTTTCCGTACTCATTTGATTGTAGACCTCTTTTTTCCTAAGAATATTTAGGGTCATGTTCCAAGGCACAATATAGGCCCAATGGTGCTGTCTGCATAGGGGAAGTACTGGCAAGTTTAAGCTGGGACATAGGACATAACTGGATTCTTGGTTGTCAGAAAACTCTGGCAGCAGTGGGTGGAGTGTCTTGGGAGACAAAAAAGTGGAGTCCAGGGATACCTGGGGAGGCTGTTGCTGGAGATTAGAGATAAATGAGTCTGAAGTACCAATGGGGTAAAAAGGGGCAGATTTTAGAGAGATTGGGAGATAGATTCAGTGGAACTTGGATAACTACTTATGTTGAGGTGGGGCTTATAAGGTTGAGGGGGAAGTCTAGGATGATTTTCAGGTTTTTGGCATATCAGCCAAAATTCAGTTCAGTTCAGTTCAGTCAGTCGCTCAGTCGCTCAGTCGTGTCCAACTCTTTATGACACCATGAACTGCAGCACGCCAGGCCTTCCTGTCCATCACCAACTCCTGGAGCTTGCTCAAATTCATGTCCGTAGAGTTGGTGATGCCATCCAACCATCTCATCCTCTGTCGTCCCCTTCTCCTCCTGCCCTCAGTGTTTCCCAGCATCAGGGTCTTTTCAAATGAGTCATTTTTTCACATCAGGTGGCCAAAATATTGGGGTTTCAGCTTCAACATCAGTCCTTCCAATGAACACCCAGGACTGATCTCCTTTAGGATGAACTGGTTGGATCTCCTTGCAATCCAAGGGACTCTCAAGAGTCTTCTCCAACACCACAGTTCAAAAGCATCAATTCTTCAGTGCTCAGCTTATAGTCCAACTCTCACATCCATACATGACCACTGGAAAAACCATAGCCTTGACTAGACGGACCTTTGTTGGCAAAGTAATGTCTCTGCTTTTTAATATGCTATCTAGGTTGGTCATAACTTTCCTTCCAAAATTAATGGAGACCAAAAGGAAATCCCATGGACAGAGGAACCTGGTGGGCTACAGTCCCCGAAGTCACAAAGAGTCAGACACCACTGACTGAGCACGCACGCAAGATACTCAGGAGGGAGGAGCAGATTGTAGGCTTATTCATGGTTTAGGAGCCCTCACAGAAAATGTGTACCATTTCTGAGCTCAGTAATGTGCTTTAGCTCTGAGCTCTAATCTCAGTTCACTTAGGATACAAAATATACTGTTTAATGATTTCATTGTTTTTGTTATCCTTTTCAGTCGGGGCCTGGTCAGCATTTTGAAGCTGAGTCAGTTCCAGATGTTGTGGATGTGGAGGAGGGCGCAGGTTTCTATCCCGCAGAGCCAATGCTCTGCAGCGAGTCAGTGGAAGGGCAAGTGCCACATTCACTGGAGATCCTGTATCAGTCAGCTGACTGTTCGAACCCCTGCGATGCCCTGATAGTATCCATACATCTTCTCATGTTGGAGTCGGGTTACATTCCTCAGGTGAGATTACGGCTGAGAACAAAAGTTTCCTGTTAGAAAAGGGGTCATGTTCTAGATTTCTTTCTTAAATGTGTCTGGGTATTAATGTAAACTGGCAAAGACAATGCTGAGCGTACCAGTAGGCAGTCAGTAAATGCTTTCTTCCCTCTTTCCTTTTTTCCGCCTGTATTTCCTTGTCAGCTTTTAGTTAGTATTGTGACATCTACAGTTTAAAAAAACCCAAAAGATTATATATGATAATATGTGGTCAGTGCATGTGGACTGTGTATGACTGGATAGATGGCTCACCGGGTTATTTTTTTATGTTAGTGGTTGTGTGAATTGCGACTCACACAGTCGTATTCTGTGAAATACGACTCCGTTAGGAAGAGGGACACTGTTCTTACGTTGTTGTTGCTTA
>SJYW01051731.1:15425-29843 GCA_006410735.1 Raphicerus campestris
CAGAAAACTCTGGCAGCAGTGGGTGGAGTGTCTTGGGAGACAAAAAAGTGGAGTCCAGGGATACCTGGGGAGGCTGTTGCTGGAGATTAGAGATAAATGAGTCTGAAGTACCAATGGGGTAAAAAGGGGCAGATTTTAGAGAGATTGGGAGATAGATTCAGTGGAACTTGGATAACTACTTATGTTGAGGTGGGGCTTATAAGGTTGAGGGGGAAGTCTAGGATGATTTTCAGGTTTTTGGCATATCAGCCAAAATTCAGTTCAGTTCAGTTCAGTCAGTCGCTCAGTCGCTCAGTCGTGTCCAACTCTTTATGACACCATGAACTGCAGCACGCCAGGCCTTCCTGTCCATCACCAACTCCTGGAGCTTGCTCAAATTCATGTCCGTAGAGTTGGTGATGCCATCCAACCATCTCATCCTCTGTCGTCCCCTTCTCCTCCTGCCCTCAGTGTTTCCCAGCATCAGGGTCTTTTCAAATGAGTCATTTTTTCACATCAGGTGGCCAAAATATTGGGGTTTCAGCTTCAACATCAGTCCTTCCAATGAACACCCAGGACTGATCTCCTTTAGGATGAACTGGTTGGATCTCCTTGCAATCCAAGGGACTCTCAAGAGTCTTCTCCAACACCACAGTTCAAAAGCATCAATTCTTCAGTGCTCAGCTTATAGTCCAACTCTCACATCCATACATGACCACTGGAAAAACCATAGCCTTGACTAGACGGACCTTTGTTGGCAAAGTAATGTCTCTGCTTTTTAATATGCTGTCTAGGTTGGTCATAACTTTCCTTCCAAAATTAATGGAGACCAAAAGGAAATCCCATGGACAGAGGAACCTGGTGGGCTACAGTCCCCGAAGTCACAAAGAGTCAGACACCACTGACTGAGCACGCACGCAAGATACTCAGGAGGGAGGAGCAGATTGTAGGCTTATTCATGGTTTAGGAGCCCTCACAGAAAATGTGTACCATTTCTGAGCTCAGTAATGTGCTTTAGCTCTGAGCTCTAATCTCAGTTCACTTAGGATACAAAATATACTGTTTAATGATTTCATTGTTTTTGTTATCCTTTTCAGTCGGGGCCTGGTCAGCATTTTGAAGCTGAGTCAGTTCCAGATGTTGTGGATGTGGAGGAGGGCGCAGGTTTCTATCCCGCAGAGCCAATGCTCTGCAGCGAGTCAGTGGAAGGGCAAGTGCCACATTCACTGGAGATCCTGTATCAGTCAGCTGACTGTTCGAACCCCTGCGATGCCCTGATAGTATCCATACATCTTCTCATGTTGGAGTCGGGTTACATTCCTCAGGTGAGATTACGGCTGAGAACAAAAGTTTCCTGTTAGAAAAGGGGTCATGTTCTAGATTTCTTTCTTAAATGTGTCTGGGTATTAATGTAAACTGGCAAAGACAATGCTGAGCGTACCAGTAGGCAGTCAGTAAATGCTTTCTTCCCTCTTTCCTTTTTTCCGCCTGTATTTCCTTGTCAGCTTTTAGTTAGTATTGTGACATCTACAGTTTAAAAAAACCCAAAAGATTATATATGATAATATGTGGTCAGTGCATGTGGACTGTGTATGACTGGATAGATGGCTCACCGGGTTATTTTTTTATGTTAGTGGTTGTGTGAATTGCGACTCACACAGTCGTATTCTGTGAAATACGACTCCGTTAGGAAGAGGGACACTGTTCTTACGTTGTTGTTGCTTACGATCATTCATTCCTATCCATTCAACAAATGTCTGCCAGTGTCCGGTGCACTGCTGTGTCTCTGCTCTCAGCTTGCTTCCTGTCCAGATGAGGAGAAAGACAAGTAACAGACTGGTGCGCTGTATTGGCTGAATTGTAGGAGAAGCGTGTATGTATAGAGGATACCATGCCAGAGATTCACACAGGAGAACGTTTAGAAGTTTTTCAAACTTTAATGTGCATAAGAATACCTACAGGATCTTATTAAATGCTGATTCTGATTGAATAAGTCTAGGGTGGAGCCTGAGATAGTAGTGAGCATTCTCCACATAATAACAATGCTGCTGATCTGTGGGCCATGCTATGAGTAACAAGAATGTAGAGTAATTCAGTGATCAGCAAACATGGGGACCATGCCACGCGCTGAGTCAGGATTTAGAATATATAGATACTGGGACAGTCTTTATCCTCAAGGAGTCTGTAAGTGGGAAGAAAGAAACAAGTAAAAAGCAAATTATAATGTATTATGATAAATAATAGAAGCATTGCAATGGAAATATGAACAGAATGTTAGGGGGTGAGAGGGTGGAAATGACAGCAAAGATTTGTTTTGAAAAAGGCTTCACAAAAGAAGTGGCATTTGAGCTGGGCTCTTGAATAATGATATGGCTCTGCTAGGCAGATAAGTGAAATTTTGAAGTGAGAGATCAGTCTCCATCTCTGATATTTTATCTATTTGGACCAAACTTTGATGGTGGATAATATAACATTTTTTTTCTATCACAGTTTTATTAATGATTTGATAAACTTTATTAAAGGGACTGTATGGAATGCTTATTTGCAGACAGGTTAGGGGCCTCTTGTGTTTTTCATCTTTTTGAGAGTAGTACACTGTCCTTCATTATCTGTTTCCCTCTGTTTCATGTCATCGCCCAGGGGACTGAAGCCAAATCTCTGTCCATGCCGGAGAACTGGAGGTTGGGGGGCGTGTATAAGCTGCAGTACACGCACCCTCTCTGCGAGGGTGGCTCTGCTGCGCTCACCTGTGTGCCTTTGGGAAACCTCATCGTCATAAATGGTAACTAGCTGGAGGAGTCATGCTTGTTAGCTTATGGATCTTTACATGTTTCTCTCCGAACACTTTACAGCCACTTCAGTGACTGGCTGTCATGATAGGTAACTAGCTGGAGGAGTCACGCTTGTTAGTTTATGAGTCTTTACATGTTTCCCTCCAAACACTTTACAGCCACTTCAGTGATTGGTTGTTGTGATAGGTAACTAGATGGCAGAGTCGTGCTTGTTAGTTTATGGATCTTTACGTGTTTCTTTCCACATGCTTTACAGCCACTTCAGTGACTGGCTATCACAATACAGCTAGGAATCTTTATCAAATTTGTTTGATCCCCAGACCACTAATCACACAGGGGCCAAAAGTTTACAGAATGCAGGGTTAATCATGCTGCTATGTCACAGCCTAACCTGCAAGGTCACAGCTATCAAATAGTGAATGTGAGGTTGTAATTTCTGCATCAGTTTCTTATAAAAACAGCTCAACAACACTTCAACAATATATTAACCTTTATTTACTAGTCCTCAGATACTTTATATAGAGAATAGCTGCTAAATGTGTTACTTTCTGATGTTTTGTTCCTTTACTGATTCTTGACAAATCAGCTGCTTGTGGACTTAGTGGCAGACAGCCATTCCAGAAGCATTCCAGGCCTAGTTCTTTGAAAAGGAGCAGTGTGTCCTTAAATCTTTCCTTTACCCGAGACATCCTGCTCAGTGCACATGTGCACGAGCACATCACTGGTTCTTTCATAGAATGAAATGAAGTGCGCCTTTGTGTACAGGATTAAAAAATGAACCTTCTGGTGATGTCAAGAATATTGGTCCTCTAGGTCTAGAGAGAGATGATACTGTGAAAGCTAGCAGGATTCTTTTAATAAACAAGGGAAGACTCATTGCCAAAGGTTAAATAAAAAATAAATAGAGTTTTTAGTGACCTTGTTACAAATAATGATTGCATTGTGTTTAACTGTCTTTTAAGCTTGTTGCATATCTTTCAGTTATTAATAAGCTGCTGTTGGTAGTACTTATTGGGTTTCATATAAAGGTGTCTACTGTAGTTTTAAAAAGTGTTGTTTTACTTAACGTGATTGCAGGTTTGCACTTTGGACTTTGCTGTGAGGGAAGGAATTAAGCAGAGAGCAGTTTGTTTGTATAATGGGTCTGTATATTGGGGGCAAGGGAATGAATGCAAATCCATACGAAAAGGCAAAGCAGTTGATGAAATGACAAAACGTTTTCATCATCTTTCTTTTGCTATTTCAGCTACCCTAAAAATTAACAATGAGGTTAGAAGTGTGAAAAGACTGCAGCTGCTGCCAGAATCTTTTATTTGCAAAGAGGAATCAGGTATTGTAACAATGATTTAGCTTTTGGGATAAAGGTTAAAGAAGTTCACGCCAAAAAAAAAAAAGAAAGAAAAACAAAGCAGAAAGATAATGTTCAAAGACTTAAAATTTCTGGATGAGCCTAAAGCAAATACAAAACAATATTACAGTGTTTCAGTTTCTTCCCTGTTTCTCTTTGGATCTTGGATGCTAAATTATAGTTATACTGCCATTATGCCGTATAAATATATAAGTATACTGCCAAATTATATTTAGCATCATTATGGAATGATGCTATTATATAATGCATTACACAGGATTGATGCTTCATAATTTCTGAATTAAATCTTTGGATTTTTCTAGCATTGCATTTAACCAATATGGAAAGGAACTATGTTTTGTGGAAACCATACAACTTCATTATGGAAGATCATTGAAAGAAACACTGTACTCAAAATGTTTGCTTAAACTTACATAAATTTGGTTACTGTTTTATACAGAGTGGAACTTCAAGAGTTTTTATTCTAGGTGTGATTTTGCTTGTATTCTATAATACTAATGGATGCAAAGAAGATAGTTTTTCTTTTTTCAGTTAAACCCAAAGTGTAACTGACAGGTAGGCAGTTGAAAGAGAAGAGATGATGTGGGAAGGGAATTAACATCTTTTGGAGTACTTGTTTTTTGCTGGACATGTACCTTTATGGATGTATTTTTCATTTTGTCCTCATAGTAAATTCAGGCAGGTTTTAAAATCAGGGGTTGGGGGTGGGGGACTGGTGTGATATATTATAGCAGGGAAATGGCATTTACAGCAGTGTCTTTTAGGGTAGGCTACCTAGATCTAGATCTTTGCTTTGAAGGCCTTGAGCTCTCTCCCAGGGGAGATCAGACTCTGAGAGACTAACTTATATGAACTGAAGTTGATAGGAAAGAGAGACCTCAGAATATGTATTTTTAATGGTTTGTGAACAATTAATGTCATACCAGGCCAGTGTTTCTCAATTATTTTTTCATTATCAATCCCCTAAGGAGGCTTTATACACAATCCCCCACCCCAACTCCCAAATCACTCTCCCTGATGAAATTTTAATTTCATAGATATGTATTTGTATATTATGGCCCTTTTGAGGGTCACAAACCAGTGTAATAGGATTTTTGCTTGGTTGGAGGCAGTATTGTTTCTTTTGAGAATGCATGGACTAGACTGATGAATCTGTACAGATGGTCTTAACATTAAGACCAGAAAACTTGAGATTCCTTGGCTACAACACTGTATATTCATCTCTACTATGGAGGTCCTTACTGTGGGGAGTAGAAATACTCTACGTTACAGCAGTAAAGGTTTTTATGCCCATTTTCTAGATCAGGAAACAGGTCTGCTGCTGCTGCTAAGTCATTTCAGTCATGTCTGACTCTGTGCTACCCCAGAGATGGCAGCCCACCAGGCTCCCCTGTCCCTGGGATTCTCCAGGCAAGAACACTGGAGTGGGTTGCCATTTCCTTCTCCAGTGCATGAAAATGAAAAGTGAAAGTGAAGTCGCTCAGTCGTGTCCCACTCTTTGTGACCCCATGGACTGCAGCCTACCAGACTCCTCTGTCCATGGGATTTTCCAGGCAAGAGTACTAGAGTGGGGTGCCATCGCCTTCTCTGGGAAACAGGTCTAGAGGAGGTTACATTACTTCAAGGACACAGAGTTAATAAATAGTAGAATTTAGGATTGGAGTGGATTTGGCTCCTCAGCCTATTTTTTAAGAACAGTGTTTATAGCAGTGTTGCTCAGATTATTTGATTTATGTTAAGTAAGGAATAAAGAAGTAAAAAAGGAGGAAGAAAGTTAATACCGTTAGATTACAAGTTTATGTGAAGGCATGTTAAGTTACTTCAGTTGCGTCCGACTCTTTGTGACCCTTTGGATTGTAGCCCACCAGGCTCCTTTGTCCATAGCATTTTTCAGGCAAGAATACTGGAGTGGGTTTCCATTTTCCTCCTCCAGGTGATCTTCCTGACCCAGGTATTGAACCTACATCTCCTGTGTCTCCTGCATTGCAGGCGGATTCTTTTATCACCTGAGCCATCAGGGAAGCCACCATTTAACGGATTATGTTAATTTAGTATTTTCAGTATGTACTTTGTACGTTAAGTAGGAGTATGCTGCTCATTTGACAAGTCATTTAAATCATTTTTACTGTGGTTTATAATATAGTATCTAGTATATGCTCTGTACTGTTACTTATCCTTTTATTTATAAATTCCTAATCACTTCTTTAGTAGGTCCATTAAAGAAAGAGTTTGTTTAAAGAGAATTCAGCCTTCAGAGTTACACAGTGTATACTTCCTCTTCTACTGGAGACTTTAGTTCATTTCTCTTTATGTAGGAGTTATTTGTGAAAACTTACTTACCACTTTGATTTGGTTTGGCAGAAGTAGAGGACACCATTTCAAGTTTTCCATTTGCTATTGTGTTTTGACTTTTCATTTAATAAATATTCTAGGGGAAAATGTAGCCATGATATACAAAGATCTTCAGAAACTCTCTCGCCTCTTCAAAGACCAGCTGGTGTATCCTCTTCTGGCTTTTACCCGGCAAGGTGAGAAATGATAAATTATCACAGGCTGAAGGGCTGGAAAGAATCGGAAGTTCACATATGTTTAAGGATGACATGTGACTCTTCCCTCTTTTCTGCTCCTAGTGAAATTCTGCTCTTTTAAGCTTAAATGCTAATTCCTTAATTGTTACTCACGTCCTCTTTGTATCTGCACTGTATTTTATGTGCATCTTTATTATAGCCCTTTTTCCACTGTATCATAATTTTTCACGTGATTTCTTTTCACCTAAGGTTATGAATTACCCTGAAAGCAGGGAAATATGTCTTACTCACTTTTGTATTTTCATGGCCTAGCACAGGGTTTGGCCCGTAATTGGTATTCAATAAATACATATATAAATAATCTATAGCCTGTAAATTAGGTCTACTTTTTAAAAAGCTATTTATTGGGACTCTGTGCCTAGGTACTTTGGATATTTGAAATGCAATCTTTCTTAATGCTAACAACTTTGAAGTGGATTTTATTCTCCTTTTATAGGTGATGAAACTGTAATTCAGCAAGGTTTATAATTCACTCAAAATCCTTGTATTAATAAGCTTTCTTTTTGTGTTTTATCAGTAGTAAAAAATATTTTAAAATCTTAGTGACATAAACTGAACATTTATTTCTCACTCAGGTACATGTTGTGTGTGGATTAGGTTTAGCTGAAAAAGTGGTGAGAGGACCTTGTCTAGGCTTGCTCTTCTGTAGCACAAGGGAAAGAGGACCAGTGACCATGTGTTGGTTCTTAAAGCTTTAATTCAGAAATAGTATGCCGCTTGTACTCTCATTTCAGTGGACAAAACAAGTGATATGATATGATATGGCCAAACCTAGTGATAGTGGGATGGGGAGATATAGGGTAGAAAATAATATGGTGGAGTCATAATCTACCACAGTCTTTGGCTGATAAATAATCTCAGGTTTTTAGAGATAGATATGTGACTTTTATCTGCAGTCTGTATGTAGAAAAATAGTATTTTAGTTCTCAAGTGGCATCGTGCCAAGGCTGTCACAACCATAGTTTTCTTCTTTGGTTGATGATGAGGGAAAAGAATAATGCGAATTTTAAAACCTTGTATTGCATTTTGGTTATCTTTGCTAGTGGAGAACAGTATCCCTATATGCAAAGTAGCTAATAATAAAAAAATAATTGCCACTTGACTTTGGAATATATTATTCTTTTCCTTTCTTGGTTTTGCTTCTGAATTTGTTTTCCTTCCTTGTTCAGCCTGCTAGATACGAAATAATAGTAATCTAACACTCAAGTGCTTATTGCTTGCCAGATATTATTCTGAGCACTCCATATATATTTACACATTTAATTCTCAACTCAGTGAAGGAAGTATAGTATTAACCCATTTTACAGATGAGAAATTGAGTTGGAGCTTAAATAACTTGTCCAAAGGCACACAGTAAGTGGCAGCATTGGGAACCAATTGTAAAAGCCAATGAATTATCCATTTTCTGTAGTTGAGTAGAGAATTTGTTGTTGTACTGAATATATCTGGAAACAAAGGAGGCCATTGACTAGTATTTAACAATTGTCATAGTTATTCATTTGATCTGTGTTACAGAGTAATTTGTCTCTCTAGTAAAACATAAAGAGAATAAGGGGCTTAGAGTTAGTAGTAGTAATATAGTCAACTGGGGGATAAAAGTTTGTTATAGATGGCTTATGCCTGGATAACTGGAGAATACCATCTAATTTATCATCTCTCTACAAAGTTGGCCACTTCGGTTGATGTGAGGAAAACTGGATGTTCTTTATTCAGTAAGATCTATTCTCTTTTTCCTTTTAGCGCTGAACCTACCAGATGTATTTGGGTTGGTAGTCCTCCCATTGGAGCTGAAGCTGCGGATCTTCCGGCTTTTGGATGTTCGTTCTGTCCTGTCTCTGTCTGCAGTTTGTCGTGACCTCTGTATCACTTCCAATGATCAGCTTCTGTGGAGGTGTTTGTATCTGCGGGATTTTCGAGGTGACTTCCATGATGGCATGCTAACAAGAAAAGTGCTCTTTGTTACTGAGGTCTTAATTACTCAGAGTAGGAAATAGTCATAGCGTAGCTTTATTATAAAGAGATTCTAAGCCTCATGTACCCCGCCTGTGCTGCCAAAGCTCTCCCCATTCATGTTTGTGTTCTCTGCAAGTACAAACAGCCCTTTAGACCAAGTAGATTCTTTTAGTATAGAAAATTGAGGTAAGATAGGTGTAATGCTAGATGAATGAAACATTTTAAAATCCTTCTGTTTTCTTTTTTCTTTGTAGATGGTAGTATCAGAGGTCGAGACACAGATTGGAAAGAAGTAGGTATTTGTAAATACGAAGGCTGATGTCTGTAGCATGGGAATAATTAGTGAATTAATATGTTAAGGGCATATTTTCTACTTCTTTATAATACAATCTGTTTTGAGTCTATTACTAATTTTTAGTAAAATGTTTTCAACTTTTACCTTAGACTTTGTCCTTCAGTTCAGTTCAGTCGTTCAGTCGTGTCCAACTCTTTGCAACCCCATGAACCACAGCACGCCAAGCCTCCCTGTCCATCACCAACTCCCGGAGTCCACCCAAACCCGTGTCCATTGAGTCAGTGATGCCATCTAACCATCTCATCCTCTGTTGTCCCCTTTTCCTCCTGCCCTCAATCTTTCCCAGCATCAGAGTCTTTTCAAATGAGTCAGATCTTTGCATCAGGTGGCCAAAGTATTGGAGTTTCAGCCTCAACATCAGTCCTTCCAGTGAACACCCAGGACTGATTTCCTTTAGGGTGGACTGGTTGGATCTCCTTGCAGTCCAAGGGACTCTCACGAGTCTTCTCCAGCACCACAGTTCAAAAGCATCAATTCTTCGGTGCTCAGCTTTCTTTATGGTCCAACTCTCACATCCATACATGACCACTGGAAAAACCATAGCCTTGACTAGACGGACCTTTGTTGACAAAGTAATGTTTCTGCTTTTGAATATGCTGTCTAGGTTGGTCATAACTTTCCTTCTATGGAGTGTCTTTTAATTTCATGGCTGCAATCACCATCTGCAGTAATTTTGGAGCCCCCCCAAAATAAAGTCAGCCACTGTTTCTACCGTTTTCCTTAGTGTCTTGTAATTATACAGGAAAAAAATCTTAGCACAATGATTGTTTTCACCTTTACTTAATATAGGCTCCCTGTTTGTAATAAAAACAAAACAAAACTGAGTTGTTTTTGTGCTGGAGTAGTCTTCAGCTGTTCAGCTAGTTAGAATAGTAAGTTATGAAAAAAATAAGTTATATGTTTTATTTGCAGATAGGAATATATTCCACCCTCCGAAATCGTCATTATTTTGTTATTTAAATTGAGGTCTGTTAGGGACATAATTGGAGAAGGAAATGGTAACCCACTCCAGTGTGCTTGCCTGGAGAATCCTCGGGATGAGGGAGCCTGGTGGGCTGCCGTCTCTGGGGTTGCACAGAGTCAGACATGCCTGAAGCGACTTAGCAGCAGCAGGGACAGAATTTAGGTGAGAAAGTGAACTTAAGTACTGACTTCCTCCGCCCTTCCGTGCCAGTACTGTAACTTTTTATATTCTATGGCATGATATTTTCAACAAATATTTAAAATTTCCATTTTCAGAAAAGGTTGACGTGAAATACATATCAGCTTGAGAAAGCTAGATTGCAGTCTTGAGAGTCCATGTCACTCACTTATCCCTTCAATGGATGTGTCGTTACTCCAGATTGGCACGATTGCTGAGTCGCAGTGTGGTTAAAGACTAGAGTTCCTTTGGCATTGTGTTCACAGCTACTACCTTATTCATGCAGCTAGAAACTGCTAAAAGTTCCCTTCAGTGCGCTAGCTTCTTTGTCTGCCTCCGTACTGTGAGAAAATAAAAGTATATATACATCTGTACAGTGAAAGCCAACTGGAACTTTGGGGAAGTGTCCAACTCACTAATTATGTCTTGTTCTTATCTGTCTGCAGCTGTACAAGAAGAGGTACAAGCAAAGGAAAGAAGCCCAGAGAGGGCGGCATGTGATGTTCCTGCCATCATCACCCCACCCCATTCCATTCTACCCCAACCCCTTGCACCCCAGACCTTTTCCTCCCAGTTCTCTCCTCCCTCCAGGAATTATCGGTGGTGAATATGATCAAAGACTAACCCTTCCTTATGTTGGGGACCCAATCAATTCACTCATCCCTGGGCCTGGGGAGACACCCAGCCAGTTCCCTCCACTCAGACCACGTTTTGACCCAGTGGGCCCACTTCCAGGTCCTAACCCCATCTTGCCAGGGCGAGGTGGCCCCAATGACAGGTTTCCCCTAAGACCCAGCAGGGGTTGGCCAACTGACAGCCGGCTACCATTCATGTGACTTATTTGTTACCTCACTCTGGAGCTTGTTTTGGTTTTGTTTCTTTAAAACTACAGATGTCATTTTGCTGGGGTGCTACCTCTATTGTTTTCTGATTGCGATGGTGGGACATGGACTCACAGAAACCTTTTATAAACTTATTAAGGTTGGTGCAAACATAATTGCGGTTTCGGACCATGAATTTTAAATCATTATAACTAGGTTCAAACACATCCTTATTAATCAAAATAGGACCATTACAATCAACAGATTTCTGCAAATGAGAAGTCCTATAGCATAAAAATCCATGCTTTGGCATTTGATGAACTCTTGGAAACCATTTTCTGCCTCCTGCTGGTTGTGGAAGCGTTTCCCCTGCAGAAAGTTGTTCAGATGCTTGAAGAAGTGGTGGTTGGCAAGAGGTCAGGTGAACGTGGCAGATGAGGCAAAACTTTCATAACCCAATCCCTTCAACTTCTGACGGGCTGGTTGTGCTACATGTGGTCAGGTGTTGTCATAGAGAATTGGGCCCATGCTGTTGACCAGTACCAGCTGCAGGCGTTGCAGTTTCCAGTGCGTCTCATCAGCTTACTGAGCATCCATCTTGGATGTAATGGCTTCGTCAGGATTCAGAAATTTGGTGGTGGGTCAGATGGGCAGCAGACCCCCTGACAGTGACTGTGATCGTTTTTTTGGTGCAAGTTTGGCTCTGAAAAGTGCTTTGGAGCTGCTGCTCGGTCCAGCCACTGAGCTAGTTGTTGCCAATAGTTGTTCCCACTATTCATCACATCACAGTCTGATCAAGAAATGGTTTGTTGTTGTTGCTACAAGAGAAGATGACACTTCAAAATGACGATGTTCTTGATTTTTGGTCAGCTCACGAGGCACCCACTTACGGAGCTTTTTCACCTTTCCAGTTTGCTGCAAATGCTGAATGACCATAGGATGGTTGATGTTGAGTTCTTCAGCAACTTTTGTAGTTGTAAGAGGGTGAGCTTCGATGATTGTCTTAGTTGGTCGTTGTCAGCTTCCCATGGCTGGCCACTGTGCTCCTCATCCTTAAGGCTTTTGTGTTCTTTGCAAAACTTCTTGAACCACCACTGCACTGTGTTAGCAGTTCCTAGGCCAAATGTGTTGTTGATGTTGCAAGTTCTTGCTGCCTGAGGACCCATTTTCGACCCATCTTGAATAAGAAAATCACTCAAATTAACTTTTCATCTAACATCATTTCCATAGTCTAAAATACAAAATAAGCAAGTCATTAGCAAAAAAAACATAAAGCAAGAAATGCACATTAAAATAATGAACAACATAACCACATTTATTTAAGAATATTCCAATATCAAATAGCAATGTTTAGCAATGCAAAACTGTAATTACTTTTGCACCAACCTAATTGTTAAAGCTCCAGGAGTGGTATGGCTCACAGGTTACTTGCTCGACAGGGTTGGCCTTGGGAATATGGTTCCTGACATCCCCTCTCTCAGTTACCGTCTAGAATGCAGGTTACATATTGATAATGTTCCATACCAGAATAAAATATTAAGTGTAAATTACATGGCAGTCGACTTTTATTACAGAAAGATATGTAATACAAAATTACTTGGACGTTTGAAAATGATCAGAGAAGCTATTCATTGTCATCAGATTGCTGCAGGGGATTATTTTTGTTTTGTAGTGGCACCCTTTCTTCACGTGAAATTATTTGCAAAGGCCTGATTTATGGAATGAACACAGTAGAGCCAGTTTGGTTGAACTGGATGTGAGGTGAATGGACCCCTGCCAGCTCAGCCCCCTCCCCCCCTCTCTGCAGCTGCTCCTCAGGCTCTGTGCCGAAACTTCTGGGCTCCAAAACAGCACTTTTTGGCCACCATTGGGTTGTTAGGGACTCCTGTTTCTGACTTCTGGGGAGTGGAGTTTGGGTTCTTTTTCCTTGTGTTTTGAATACTTGGAGCCTAACCTGTAAGTAGGTGACATCTTCTAACAACAAAGTATAGTGCTTTGAGCGCTGCTCAGGCACTTGTTCTGCAAAGAAACCCTCATCATGTGTAGAATATTTTGCTTTTAAGACTTAAAATACACAAAATTCAAGTTTTATTTTGCCTACAACAAGAAAAAGGTCAAACACAAATAGCATACAAACAACTATAGAAACATGCTACAGTGAGATTAAAGTCTGAATCACAAAACAGGAATAAAACAGTGTTTGCAGAAAATAGGAATATTGCCAGCGTCTTCCTGCTTTTTTAAAAATCTGTTTTGCATATAAGGAAATGGCTTGGAATGCTGTGTGCTGTAAGAATGTTAGAGTCCTACTACACGTGAATATTTTGGGGGCTACACATGTGTATTGTCTTTTTTTCCCATCACAGTGAAGAAAGTTCAGCCAATAATACTATTTTCAGAGGCCACGTTAACTTTACTAGCTTAATGTACAGGTAGAGGATTAGGGCTGTTGACATTTTCTTTTTCCTGTGGTGGTTTTTAATATCTGAGCTATAGATTAGCTTTTAACAAAGTGTCCACCAGAGGCCATATGGCTTTAATTGGGTCTAGGTTGAGTCACCCTGAAATTTTGATGGGTCCAAAGCTGGTTCTCCAGCACACCTCTTTGTGGCCTTATGATGTTAGGATGCACTGTGTGTGGTGTGTGTGCATTGTTAGGATGCGCTGTGTGTGGTGTGTGTGTGTGTAGTGGGGATGGAAGGACATAGTGATAACCAGAAGCACCATGTACTATAAAACAGGAGTTTTCAAAATGCGGTCCTTTTTGAGTGGTCCCAGAGAAGTTCATGAGCGGTGCTGGTGTCCCATGGAAACAGAGGCTACTTTCCAACCTTATCTCAGCTGTATGTGTTGCTGGTGAATGATGGGAATGAAGTCATGGTGTGGTTGTAGCCTGTTTGCTGCATGACTTTCTGACGTCACTGTGATGTGTTGTGATGGATGAACGCCATGGTAGATGCAGCTCCACATTACTGGCCTGTAGCCTTAACGACTTTCTCTGGCCCCTCATTTTCTCCTTTAGTTATTTTTATTGACAGAAGCTTGCCAATCACCACCTCTGCCCCCTGCCCCCGCCATTTATTAAAAAAAGCTCCGGTTTGGCATGGTTGGAATCCAATCATGGCAGGTAGCCTCTCAACAATGTCTATTTTCTGATTTCTTAGGTACAAAAAATTGAATTCTGTCCTCTCTCACTCTAATTTGCCTCTACAATTCCTGAGATCACTGCTTAGCTAAATATTTCTGATTCTGACACTCCCCTTTGCTCTCTATACTTGGGACCCTGAACCAAGGTTTGTCTTTCTCCTACTCTGCCAAATTACAGAGCTCCAGGAGGAGCCAGGCAGGGTTTATACTCCTTTGGACAGCTTCCAGTTGACTGCAGAAAATGTGGAGGGGATAAAACATGGAAGTATTAGT
>SJYW01051731.1:31910-54946 GCA_006410735.1 Raphicerus campestris
ATAACCCAATCCCTTCAACTTCTGACGGGCTGGTTGTGCTACATGTGGTCAGGTGTTGTCATAGAGAATTGGGCCCATGCTGTTGACCAGTACCAGCTGCAGGCGTTGCAGTTTCCAGTGCGTCTCATCAGCTTACTGAGCATCCATCTTGGATGTAATGGCTTCGTCAGGATTCAGAAATTTGGTGGTGGGTCAGATGGGCAGCAGACCCCCTGACAGTGACTGTGATCGTTTTTTTGGTGCAAGTTTGGCTCTGAAAAGTGCTTTGGAGCTGCTGCTCGGTCCAGCCACTGAGCTAGTTGTTGCCAATAGTTGTTCCCACTATTCATCACATCACAGTCTGATCAAGAAATGGTTTGTTGTTGTTGCTACAAGAGAAGATGACACTTCAAAATGACGATGTTCTTGATTTTTGGTCAGCTCACGAGGCACCCACTTACGGAGCTTTTTCACCTTTCCAGTTTGCTGCAAATGCTGAATGACCATAGGATGGTTGATGTTGAGTTCTTCAGCAACTTTTGTAGTTGTAAGAGGGTGAGCTTCGATGATTGTCTTAGTTGGTCGTTGTCAGCTTCCCATGGCTGGCCACTGTGCTCCTCATCCTTAAGGCTTTTGTGTTCTTTGCAAAACTTCTTGAACCACCACTGCACTGTGTTAGCAGTTCCTAGGCCAAATGTGTTGTTGATGTTGCAAGTTCTTGCTGCCTGAGGACCCATTTTCGACCCATCTTGAATAAGAAAATCACTCAAATTAACTTTTCATCTAACATCATTTCCATAGTCTAAAATACAAAATAAGCAAGTCATTAGCAAAAAAAACATAAAGCAAGAAATGCACATTAAAATGATGTACAACATAACCACATTTATTTAAGAATATTCCAATATCAAATAGCAATGTTTAGCAATGCAAAACTGTAATTACTTTTGCACCAACCTAATTGTTAAAGCTCCAGGAGTGGTATGGCTCACAGGTTACTTGCTCGACAGGGTTGGCCTTGGGAATATGGTTCCTGACATCCCCTCTCTCAGTTACCGTCTAGAATGCAGGTTACATATTGATAATGTTCCATACCAGAATAAAATATTAAGTGTAAATTACATGGCAGTCGACTTTTATTACAGAAAGATATGTAATACAAAATTACTTGGACATTTGAAAATGATCAGAGAAGCTATTCATTGTCATCAGATTGCTGCAGGGGATTATTTTTGTTTTGTAGTGGCACCCTTTCTTCACGTGAAATTATTTGCAAAGGCCTGATTTATGGAATGAACACAGTAGAGCCAGTTTGGTTGAACTGGATGTGAGGTGAATGGACCCCTGCCAGCTCAGCCCCCTCGCCCCCTCTCTGCAGCTGCTCCTCAGGCTCTGTGCCGAAACTTCTGGGCTCCAAAACAGCACTTTTTGGCCACCATTGGGTTGTTAGGGACTCCTGTTTCTGACTTCTGGGGAGTGGAGTTTGGGTTCTTTTTCCTTGTGTTTTGAATACTTGGAGCCTAACCTGTAAGTAGGTGACATCTTCTAACAACAAAGTATAGTGCTTTGAGTGCTGCTCAGGCACTTGTTCTGCAAAGAAACCCTCATCATGTGTAGAATATTTTGCTTTTAAGACTTAAAATACACAAAATTCAAGTTTTATTTTGCCTACAACAAGAAAAAGGTCAAACACAAATAGCATACAAACAACTATAGAAACATGCTACAGTGACAGATTAAAGTCTGAATCACAAAACAGGAATAAAACACTTAGTGTTTGCAGAAAATAGGAATATTGCCAACGTCTTCCTGCTTTTTTAAAAATCTGTTTTGCATATAAGGAAATGGCTTGGAATGCTGTGTGCTGTAAGAATGTTAGAGTCCTACTACACGTGAATATTTTGGGGGCTACACATGTGTATTGTCTTTTTTTCCCATCACAGTGAAGAAAGTTCAGCCAATAATACTATTTTCAGAGGCCACGTTAACTTTACTAGCTTAATGTACAGGTAGAGGATTAGGGCTGCTGACATTTTCTTTTTCCTGTGGTGGTTTTTAATATCTGAGCTATAGATTAGCTTTTAACAAAGTGTCCACCAGAGGCCATATGGCTTTAATTGGGTCTAGGTTGAGTCACCCTGAAATTTTGATGGGTCCAAAGCTGGTTCTCCAGCACACCTCTTTGTGGCCTTATGATGTTAGGATGCACTGTGTGTGGTGTGTGTGCATTGTTAGGATGCGCTGTGTGTGGTGTGTGTGTGTGTAGTGGGGATGGAAGGACATAGTGATAACCAGAAGCACCATGTACTATAAAACAGGAGTTTTCAAAATGCGGTCCTTTTTGAGTGGTCCCAGAGAAGTTCATGAGCGGTGCTGGTGTCCCATGGAAACAGAGGCTACTTTCCAACCTTATCTCAGCTGTATGTGTTGCTGGTGAATGATGGGAATGAAGTCATGGTGTGGTTGTAGCCTGTTTGCTGCATGACTTTCTGACGTCACTGTGATGTGTTGTGATGGATGAACGCCATGGTAGATGCAGCTCCACATTACTGGCCTGTAGCCTTAACGACTTTCTCTGGCCCCTCATTTTCTCCTTTAGTTATTTTTATTGACAGAAGCTTGCCAATCACCACCTCTGCCCCCTGCCCCCGCCATTTATTAAAAAAAGCTCCGGTTTGGCATGGTTGGAATCCAATCATGGCAGGTAGCCTCTCAACAATGTCTATTTTCTGATTTCTTAGGTACAAAAAATTGAATTCTGTCCTCTCTCACTCTAATTTGCCTCTACAATTCCTGAGATCACTGCTTAGCTAAATATTTCTGATTCTGACACTCCCCTTTGCTCTCNAAAGCAGGTGGCTGGCCCTTCTTCAGGTGAAGATGGCTCACAGGTGTGGTTTGAAGGGAGGGACTTTCAGGCAGTGTGCCTTTCTGCCGCATTCATGATTCACAGGAAATTGACCTCTCCCTCCTCATGCTGAGACAGGAATACATCTGAGAGAGGAGTGGATGCTCCGGGTGGGAGCCCTGGTACCCTAACGGGATGCTTCCATACAGCTGTCAAGAGCAGAAGAGACTGGTGAGGACTTTCTGCTCTCTCCCTGCAGCAACTGGCAGGGCCACAAAGACCCCTGGACGTGGAGTCAAGATGTCAAGGTTTTAGTTTTATCTCTGCCATTGATTAGTTCTGTGACTTGGACAAGCCACACTCCCCCTCAGAACCATCTTCCCCATCTGTAAAATGGGGTTGTTGTAAAACATGCCCTGAAGGCTATTATGGGCAGTAAAGTGGATCATGCCTAGGAAAGTGCTCTGTGGGTGGTGAGATGCTGGCATTCATTACAGGATCCTTGTGTCCCTGTCTACCTCCCCCCGTGGCTGGCACCCATTCCTAAGCACCTCCGTTAGCTCTTACCTCTCTGTCATGGCCACCTGCTCCAGCATGGCAGAGCCTGTGTTGGCCTTCCAGTTTCCAGAGATGGAGGTTCTCCTGTGCCAGAACAAACGACACAGTGAGGGAAGTAGGGATGCTCACCATTGATCTGCTTTCCTTTTTCGCTTTGGCTGTTTGGTAGCTCTGATTCAAATATCTAGCTTACATTGCTCTAAGTTGCTTCAGTCATGTTGGACTCTTTGCTATCCTATGGACTGTAGCCTGCCAAGCTCCTATGTCCATGGGATTCTCCTGGCAAGAATACTAGAGTGGGTTGCCATGCCCTTCTCCAGGGGATCTTCCAGACCTAGGGATCAAACCCATGTCTCTTATGCCTCCTGCATTGGCAGGGGGGTTCCTTACCATGAGCATCACCTGGGAAGCCCACTATGATGTGCATTCTTAGATAAACATCCTATCTTCAGATTTATTTTTTGTGTTTTTATTTCCCTTTATGTTGATTGTCTTATTTCTTGGGTCTTATGTATCTTTTCCTAAGCCACCTTTGAAATGTAAAATTGAATTTAATGAATGCCTACACTATCAGATTAAATCCTTCAAATGGCCTCCNTCCCCCCGTGGCTGGCACCCATTCCTAAGCACCTCCGTTAGCTCTTACCTCTCTGTCATGGCCACCTGCTCCAGCATGGCAGAGCCTGTGTTGGCCTTCCAGTTTCCAGAGATGGAGGTTCTCCTGTGCCAGAACAAACGACACAGTGAGGGAAGTAGGGATGCTCGCCATTGATCTGCTTTCCTTTTTCGCTTTGGCTGTTTGGTAGCTCTGATTCAAATATCTAGCTTACATTGCTCTAAGTTGCTTCAGTCATGTTGGACTCTTTGCTATCCTATGGACTGTAGCCTGCCAAGCTCCTATGTCCATGGGATTCTTCTGGCAAGAATACTAGAGTGGGTTGCCATGCCCTTCTCCAGGGGATCTTCCAGACCCAGGGATCAAACCCATGTCTCTTATGCCTCCTGCATTGGCAGGGGGGTTCCTTACCATGAGCATCACCTGGAAAGCCCACTATGATGTGCATTCTTAGATAAACATCCTATCTTCAGATTTATTTTTTGTGTTTTTATTTCCCTTTATGTTGATTGTCTTATTTCTTGGGTCTTATGTATCTTTTCCTAAGCCACCTTTGAAATGTAAAATTGAATTTAATGAATGCCTACACTATCAGATTAAATCCTTCAAATGGCCTCCTGTTTTTTTTTTTTAGAAGAACTAGGGAAGTATAGCCCCTGGTGACTCTGGAATCTTTTTTGAATACTGGAATGTAGGAAAAACAACCAATGGCGAGAAGTGACTGCCTTTTCATGGTGAAGAGCTGGAAGACCTTCTGTCTATGTCTGCCTCATCACCCTCTCAGTTCCCTTGCTTTTTCTGCTCCAGCAACAACTGACCTCCCTTTGGGTGCTCCAAAACCCATGGATTTTTTCCTGTGTATAGGCCTCCATACACTTTTCCCCTTTGCCTGATACAGTCTTCATCTCCATTCTTGTCTCCCCAAGTCCTACTCATCTTTCAAGTTTCATCTGAAAATGTGACTTTCTGACATGCTGCTACTGCTGCTAAGTCGCTTCAGTTGTGTCGGACTCTATGTGACCCCATAGACAGCAGGCTACCAGTCTCCCCTGTCCCTGGGCTTCTCCAGGAAAGAACACTGGAGTGGGTTGCCATTTCCTTCTCCAATGCATGAAAGTGAGAAGTGAAAGTGAAGTCACTCAGTAGTGTCTGACTCCTAGCAACCCCATGGACTGCAGCCCACCAGGCTCCTCTGTCCATTGGATTTTCCAGGCAAGAGTACTGGAGTGGGGTACCATTGCACTTCCCCAATAAGAACCCCCTATACTACATTCTATCAATGTTTAAAAATGCTCATCTCAGTTGCAATGACTGCTTTAGTGTGCTGACTTCCCTGAGGGCAGGGAGCATGTTTGACTCATCCCTCTGTACCTAGTAGTGTCCAAGAGTTCCTGGCAGGTAGTGGGTTCCAGGTTACAACTTACTAGGTAAGGGGTTGTGTATGCTGAAGAGAAATACAGACAAATATATCCAGTGGCATATCTGGATTCAGCAAAGACTGAATGGCTTTAAGCAAAATGGAAGTGATAAAGTGATCTGTTTCATGACCAAGGAAAGGCATGTGACTGAGCTTCGAGGGTGAACCAGTGCTATCAAATGTCTTTCTAAAGGAGAAAATGCAATGTATCTGAGGACAGAAGATGCTGAGAACAGGTGGCCAGCAGGAGCCATAATGGTTAAAGTGACACTGATAAGCTTCAGTTGGTTCAGTTCAGTTCAGTTCAACTCAATGCAATTAAATTCAATTTGGCAAACAATCATCAGGCCACCCTATGTCCTAACTATAGGACTAATCTGAGTGTGCGGAGATGATCCCCCTTCTCCAGCTGTTCACTACCTTAAAGGGTAGACTAGCCTAAAACCAGAAGATAGGCATGGTAGGGTTAGCAGTACACATGAGGTGTGAGGCATTCTGGGGAAACAACTTTTTAGATGCTTTATGTGACCCCAGAAGGTAGTGACTGAGATGTACCTGGAAGGATGAGTAGGATAGGGGAGAGTGGGATCTATATGGTGAGAAGGGAAGGTAAGAACTGACTTGAGTCAGACAGGTACGAGTTTGAATCTTGGTTGTAGTGTTTCCTAGTATAACCATGGACAACATTTCTGAGTATTTTCTCCTTAGTAAATAGGAAACATTTTAGTTCCATGCTTATAGGGCATCATGTGGATTAAAGGAAAGATTCTCATAAATCTCTTAGTACAGTGGGTGCTACTATTATTTTTCAGTAAGTGTGGATGAGAAAAGAAAGCATTCTAATACCAGAAACAGTAGGAGCACAAGCTAGATTGGTCTCCTTCCAAGAAGAAATGATAGAGAGAGCTGATATTTAGTGGGTGCTTTCTATGTCTGAGATATGGGTCTAAAAGCTTTATAAACACAGGCTTCAGTCTCACAAAACCTAATGAGATGGACATTATTATTATCATCAGTCACACTGAATGACAGAAACCACCAAACCGTATCTGAGAAACTCTGTGCTCTTAACCATGACTCTCCATGGCAGAGCCGATCACAGGTTTGGGAGTAAAAGTTGACCGGCCCAAACATGATGCAGCTGCTTGAATGCAGGATGGAAGGTAGGCTGTGACAATGGAATCTATGTTTATGACACAGGTTTGATGCTGACCCCCTTGTTGAAGAGGGCAGGGGTGAGTGGAAAGGTGCTGACCTAACTAACTTTGGAAATTAGTGGAGACTGGGTGCCTAAGAACAGAAGAAACCATATGTAAGTCCTGTACCATAGTTGGTAAATTTGTTTCTCATGGGGCTACTGCTTGACAGTTCTGCAACTATACGCATGTGCTGGGATTGAACAAAGAAGTATGTGGATGGAGGATGGGGGAAGCCAGGTTTTTTCCCTGTTGGGAGTGGAAAGTTACAGATAAGCAACTTCAGAAGGCTAAAGTGAATCATGTTGAAAACTGAGTACTAGTTGAAAGTCTGACATGCACTCTTTAGCTTTAGCTATAGACGGATATATAGAGAGAAATAATTACAGACATGTGTGTATGCACGGGTTGAGATACACACATTTATTTCCCAGCTATGTCTGCTGAGAGGACTTAGACACAATGACACTCAGTAGCAATAAGCACAAAGGCTTGAGTGCAGGGCAGGAAGTGGGCCAGAAAGGACATTGAATGGTCATGGGCGGAGAGGGCGTTCTACATTGAGGTCTGACACGAACCCCTTCCCTCGGATGTGGGCCAATGCAGGGTCCAGGAAACGCCATAACTAATGACAAATTGGAGCTGTCAGGACAAAAAGGCTCAGTATAAAGAATGCAGCAATGAGGTAATCCTCAAGAAGAGAAACTGGGACAAGGTGTCGTCAATGTCAAGTGGAAACGTTAACAATGAGGAGAGGAGGGAAATGATATCATGAGGGATGGTGGAGGGCTCAGGAATGTGTTGGACCATGCACTAGAATGTTCTCCGACTCAGAGGGGTTATGGGTGTGGGGAGGTGACTTTATCACCCTGAAGACATCTGAAAGCAGTAACAGGTCTGGCCTGGCTCATGGGTGGGAGAACGGTTAGCAAGACAGGCCAGTATTCCTTGGCTCCATCCCTTTTCTGGGCATATTTCCTGGTAGGTCAACAGACTGCATTTTCTACAGTTTTCCAGGCAGTGGCAGAGTGGAGTGGCTGCAACCGAAACTGTGAGGCCTGCAGAGCCTAAAATGACCATCTGGCCACTTACAGAAAAAAAGTTGCCAACCTCTAGTCTAAGCAATCCAGGCAGAGCAAAAGTAACCCTTGATAATACAGAAATGGAGATGTATGGCTGTGATCAATGCAACCTTACTTACTGAGGCAGGTGGGAGCTAGACTTGGCCTGTGGGCTGTGGTTTGCTGACCCTGACCTAGAGCACAGCTCCACCACACAGAAGCACATAGAGAGATTTTCCAACTGTCCAGAACCATCTGTTGTAGTCTTCAAAGGTGGAACCATGCAATCAGCACTCCATCCAGGCTTGGAGACCAGGCACTTATAGCCTCTTTGGAGTCTCATCATTTCAGGTGGACCCAGCACTATTCCAAAGTAAGACAGAGAGGCCTTGGAGCAGAAAAGACTGAGCCCTCCATTCAGTCAAGAGCTCCCACTCATCCTTGTAACCACAGCTCCAGCGTGAGTCACCATCTGCCTGGCCCACCCCTGGATTGAATGTGTGATGAATTTTCTGGCATTCATCCCTTTTCTTTTAGTCACATAACCTCTGTCTCCACTGGACAATGACCCTGCCTGTGTTGCATGCTGTCTTGGTGGGACTCTCTATACTGATCGTCTGCCGTCTTCTGATAATCACGTGACCACCGTTGGACTAATCAGCACTGTTTCCATGGAATCGTAATCTTGAGTTAAGCCCTGAAAATGATTATGGTAGATTCCCTTCCTAATGGGGTGCCACGAAGATTGTCTATTACTTCTGGCTACCTAGATTCCTGGGGCTGCCCTGAATCCCAATATTTCTGAAATTGGCAATTTGGGGTTAGTTTTTTTAAGTTTCTGATCATCCATAGGTTTCTAATAAATTCCCTTTAAAAACATCCCACCATATTAGTCAGATGTGGTTTTTACTGCTTGCAGGTGAAGAAATCTGGTGTAATCTCCACCTGATCTTATTAGCCCCAGAGAAACCCTTTTGTAGCCTATGGCCCCAGAGCCTTCCTTTCATGGTTACAGGTCAGGTCATGACACTTCTCTGCTCAGAAGGAAAGAGAAGAAAATCCCAAATCCTCAGAAAGGCACTCAAGGGCCCCCTTGATGTGTTCCCAAGTGTCTCTTCCATGTATGTCTCCTGTGACATATATCCCCTATATACTTGGAAAGAGGCCAACAGTCTATTTCTCTGGGGGAAATGGCCTTCATTTAGGTAAATAGATTTTTGCCCTGGAATAAGCCATGATGGAACAGCAGCCTTCCTCTGTGCTAACCAGAGATGAAGGGAAGTAAAGGAGACGGAAAGGGAAGATAAGATGTCCCTATGGGGTCTCTGCCATGGGATTTAGTCTTGGTTCCTCTCACACTCTGCTCCTACACTTCCTCCCAGCCTCCCAGCCCCTGCCCCTGCCCATGGACTCACATGTAAGCTTTGTAGTTGGATCCGATTTTCTGGATGCGGATGTCATACTTGGAGTCAATGAAGGCCTCGGTGGTGGCATAGGTTTTGGCCATAGCCACCATGCTGGTGATGTCCTGGTAGTCGTGCTGGTTTTCGACTTTGATCTGTTGGGAGGATGAGGGGATAAGTACCACATACCTGGTGTTCACTGAGCACATACCCTGTGCTGGGACCCAGGGCTGCATATATAGTGACCGTGAGAAGGTCATCTGCCTTGCAGCAGAGGCAGACACAGGATGCAAGTTGCTCCCCAAAGGCAGCATTCCACCTAGGGAAGTCAAGGGAGTCTTTATAGGAGGGGTGGGCTCTGAACAGGGGTCAGGAGAGGGAATGCNAGAAGGTAGTGACTGAGATGTACCTGGAAGGATGAGTAGGATAGGGGAGAGTGGGATCTATATGGTGAGAAGGGAAGGTAAGAACTGACTTGAGTCAGACAGGTACGAGTTTGAATCTTGGTTGTAGTGTTTCCTAGTATAACCATGGACAACATTTCTGAGTATTTTCTCCTTAGTAAATAGGAAACATTTTAGTTCCATGCTTATAGGGCATCATGTGGATTAAAGGAAAGATTCTCATAAATCTCTTAGTACAGTGGGTGCTACTATTATTTTTCAGTAAGTGTGGATGAGAAAAGAAAGCATTCTAATACCAGAAACAGTAGGAGCACAAGCTAGATTGGTCTCCTTCCAAGAAGAAATGATAGAGAGAGCTGATATTTAGTGGGTGCTTTCTATGTCTGAGATATGGGTCTAAAAGCTTTATAAACACAGGCTTCAGTCTCACAAAACCTAATGAGATGGACATTATTATTATCATCAGTCACACTGAATGACAGAAACCACCAAACCGTATCTGAGAAACTCTGTGCTCTTAACCATGACTCTCCATGGCAGAGCCGATCACAGGTTTGGGAGTAAAAGTTGACCGGCCCAAACATGATGCAGCTGCTTGAATGCAGGATGGAAGGTAGGCTGTGACAATGGAATCTATGTTTATGACACAGGTTTGATGCTGACCCCCTTGTTGAAGAGGGCAGGGGTGAGTGGAAAGGTGCTGACCTAACTAACTTTGGAAATTAGTGGAGACTGGGTGCCTAAGAACAGAAGAAACCATATGTAAGTCCTGTACCATAGTTGGTAAATTTGTTTCTCATGGGGCTACTGCTTGACAGTTCTGCAACTATACGCATGTGCTGGGATTGAACAAAGAAGTATGTGGATGGAGGATGGGGGAAGCCAGGTTTTTTCCCTGTTGGGAGTGGAAAGTTACAGATAAGCAACTTCAGAAGGCTAAAGTGAATCATGTTGAAAACTGAGTACTAGTTGAAAGTCTGACATGCACTCTTTAGCTTTAGCTATAGACGGATATATAGAGAGAAATAATTACAGACATGTGTGTATGCACGGGTTGAGATACACACATTTATTTCCCAGCTATGTCTGCTGAGAGGACTTAGACACAATGACACTCAGTAGCAATAAGCACAAAGGCTTGAGTGCAGGGCAGGAAGTGGGCCAGAAAGGACATTGAATGGTCATGGGCGGAGAGGGCGTTCTACATTGAGGTCTGACACGAACCCCTTCCCTCGGATGTGGGCCAATGCAGGGTCCAGGAAACGCCATAACTAATGACAAATTGGAGCTGTCAGGACAAAAAGGCTCAGTATAAAGAATGCAGCAATGAGGTAATCCTCAAGAAGAGAAACTGGGACAAGGTGTCGTCAATGTCAAGTGGAAACGTTAACAATGAGGAGAGGAGGGAAATGATATCATGAGGGATGGTGGAGGGCTCAGGAATGTGTTGGACCATGCACTAGAATGTTCTCCGACTCAGAGGGGTTATGGGTGTGGGGAGGTGACTTTATCACCCTGAAGACATCTGAAAGCAGTGACAGGTCTGGCCTGGCTCATGGGTGGGAGAACGGTTAGCAAGACAGGCCAGTATTCCTTGGCTCCATCCCTTTTCTGGGCATATTTCCTGGTAGGTCAACAGACTGCATTTTCTACAGTTTTCCAGGCAGTGGCAGAGTGGAGTGGCTGCAACCGAAACTGTGAGGCCTGCAGAGCCTAAAATGACCATCTGGCCACTTACAGAAAAAAAGTTGCCAACCTCTAGTCTAAGCAATCCAGGCAGAGCAAAAGTAACCCTTGATAATACAGAAATGGAGATGTATGGCTGTGATCAATGCAACCTTACTTACTGAGGCAGGTGGGAGCTAGACTTGGCCTGTGGGCTGTGGTTTGCTGACCCTGACCTAGAGCACAGCTCCACCACACAGAAGCACATAGAGAGATTTTCCAACTGTCCAGAACCATCTGTTGTAGTCTTCAAAGGTGGAACCATGCAATCAGCACTCCATCCAGGCTTGGAGACCAGGCACTTATAGCCTCTTTGGAGTCTCATCATTTCAGGTGGACCCAGCACTATTCCAAAGTAAGACAGAGAGGCCTTGGAGCAGAAAAGACTGAGCCCTCCATTCAGTCAAGAGCTCCCACTCATCCTTGTAACCACAGCTCCAGCGTGAGTCACCATCTGCCTGGCCCACCCCTGGATTGAATGTGTGATGAATTTTCTGGCATTCATCCCTTTTCTTTTAGTCACATAACCTCTGTCTCCACTGGACAATGACCCTGCCTGTGTTGCATGCTGTCTTGGTGGGACTCTCTATACTGATCGTCTGCCGTCTTCTGATAATCACGTGACCACCGTTGGACTAATCAGCACTGTTTCCATGGAATCGTAATCTTGAGTTAAGCCCTGAAAATGATTATGGTAGATTCCCTTCCTAATGGGGTGCCACGAAGATTGTCTATTACTTCTGGCTACCTAGATTCCTGGGGCTGCCCTGAATCCCAATATTTCTGAAATTGGCAATTTGGGGTTAGTTTTTTTAAGTTTCTGATCATCCATAGGTTTCTAATAAATTCCCTTTAAAAACATCCCACCATATTAGTCAGATGTGGTTTTTACTGCTTGCAGGTGAAGAAATCTGGTGTAATCTCCACCTGATCTTATTAGCCCCAGAGAAACCCTTTTGTAGCCTATGGCCCCAGAGCCTTCCTTTCATGGTTACAGGTCAGGTCATGACACTTCTCTGCTCAGAAGGAAAGAGAAGAAAATCCCAAATCCTCAGAAAGGCACTCAAGGGCCCCCTTGATGTGTTCCCAAGTGTCTCTTCCATGTATGTCTCCTGTGACATATATCCCCTATATACTTGGAAAGAGGCCAACAGTCTATTTCTCTGGGGGAAATGGCCTTCATTTAGGTAAATAGATTTTTGCCCTGGAATAAGCCATGATGGAACAGCAGCCTTCCTCTGTGCTAACCAGAGATGAAGGGAAGTAAAGGAGACGGAAAGGGAAGATAAGATGTCCCTATGGGGTCTCTGCCATGGGATTTAGTCTTGGTTCCTCTCACACTCTGCTCCTACACTTCCTCCCAGCCTCCCAGCCCCTGCCCCTGCCCATGGACTCACATGTAAGCTTTGTAGTTGGATCCGATTTTCTGGATGCGGATGTCATACTTGGAGTCAATGAAGGCCTCGGTGGTGGCATAGGTTTTGGCCATAGCCACCATGCTGGTGATGTCCTGGTAGTCGTGCTGGTTTTCGACTTTGATCTGTTGGGAGGATGAGGGGATAAGTACCACATACCTGGTGTTCACTGAGCACATACCCTGTGCTGGGACCCAGGGCTGCATATATAGTGACCGTGAGAAGGTCATCTGCCTTGCAGCAGAGGCAGACACAGGATGCAAGTTGCTCCCCAAAGGCAGCATTCCACCTAGGGAAGTCAAGGGAGTCTTTATAGGAGGGGTGGGCTCTGAACAGGGGTCAGGAGAGGGAATGCGATTCTCACATGGACTATGAAGCAGGTACATTCTCTGGAGAGGATGGAGGATGGACAAGCCAGGGGCAGGAGGAGCTGGGGGAGGGGGGTGGGCCAGTGGTCCAGACTGGCTGAGGGGGCAGGAGAGTGGAGATACCTGAAGAGGGTCTTCAGGGAATAGACCATGGTGGTCCTCTACAGCTTTGGCAGGGGCTAGAATGCTAGCCTGAAGGCTCTGGACAGCCACTTGAAGGAAAGGAGTTTAAACAAGAAAGTAGCCACAGTCGTGTTTGAGAAAAAGCACTCCTGCAGCCGTGTGGGGAGCCGGGTAGGGGATGTGATAGCGATAGAGACCAGTGTAAGTGTGTGTGTGTGCATGCCTTGTGCATGGGCAGGTGTGTGCACATAGGCTGTGTGTGTGAAGTTTGCGGGGGGTGTGTAGAGTGTGTGTGGAATGTGCAGTTTGTGACATATGTGTGGCATGTGTGATGCACATGGTGTGGTGCTTCTGAGTGTGCAGGCAGTGTGGGCATGTATGTGTGTGGAGGGAGTGTGTTGGGAGTGTGACTGCTCTGGATACAGTTAGCTCTGCGAGGCCAGAGGCCTGGGGGAGAAACTCACTCATGCTGTTTACTGGGCTGAGGCCAGGGACACAGGGTGTGCCCTGGGGTCAGCGAGAGGTCTCAGGAGAGCTTCCAAGGCCAAGGACAGGGGACAAGGCCAAGGCGCTGTGAGGGCGATCTCAAGACACACCAGAGGCTGACTCCAGTCCCTATGCATGGCTGCATTCCACCCCCCTGTCATCCTCACTTGGACGACAGAGGAGTTCCTTGGCCAGCAGTGGGCAGAGGCCAAATCCTCGGGGATGGGTGTGTGGAGCTTGTGTGTGGGGTGGTGCTGTCCTTCCAGCTTCTTCCAGCCCTTTCCCACCTGCCTTTCAGGCTCAGCAGTGCCTAGACCACTCCATCCCCCCATAACGATGCCACCTCATCTGCCCCGACCTCACACTTACAGAACATCTCCTCAGATCTCCTCTGGGACTCGAAACAGGATTGTGGGGCAGGCAGGGTGGGCATTATTATAACCATTTAACAGATGTGGAAACGGAGATCTCTTTCCTTGTCCAAGGCCAGAGAGCAGCTAAGCATAGAGCTGAGAATGAAACCTAGGACTCCAAAAGCACAGTGTTCTCTGAACCATCTCAGGGTATTTACGAGTGCACGCCTGCTCTCCTGCCCAACAGATCGTAAACAGCTTGGTAGACCTCCTCTCAGCTCTCTTTGTGTCCCCGCCTCTGACAGTGAGCCTCCTCCCAGGGAAGGCCGAAACCACCCTTTGTTCTAGGTCCCCTAAGGCTCTGACTGCTTGCTGTTCCCTCCTTCCTCAGTAATACAACCCTTAAAGTTTATTCTGGGGATCTGGTCTCTCAGCTAAAGATGACTTTGTCTCAGTCTCCTTTATCTTCGTAGATGTAGCCAAGTGTCCAAGTCCAGCTCGTGAAAATGTGAGTGCATGTGATGTGAGCAACCTCTGGGTGGTGCCTTTAAGATGAAAGAAACTTCCCTTTTCCTCTTCTTCTTCCTGGCTGGGATGTTTACATGATTGTGGGAGCTGGTGCAGCCTTCATGGGCCACAAGATGAAAGCTGCACATTGAGCATGACTGACTAATAAGGTGGAAGGAACCTGGATTTCCCACACCATGGTGTCCCTAGTCTGCCCTTGATTGTGTATGCTCAGACTCCTACATGAGAGCGAAGTAAACCTTTAATCTTCTTTAAGCCACTGTTATTTTGGTCGTTGTTAAAGCAGCCAAACTGTATTTCTGCCATGCATTTTTCAGCTCTTGCTCTTCACTGATTCTTTATCTTTTGAATCAACACGATCACAGATCCACTAATCTCAAGTTGTTCCTGCTTTTCAGTACCTCAGTTACTACTGCTCTATCTCAGCATCCTCATCTTCCACTCACTCCCAAACCAACTTTCTTTGGATCCCATTCCCCACCATTCCACACAAAATGACTTGGCAAAGGTCACTTCTGACCTCCTCATGGGTGAATCCAATCGAGTTTCTTTGGGTCCTCTTGCTGCTTTGACACTCCATGGTATATGAAATCACTAAACTTAGAATTTGGTCTCACTATTCTCTTCTGGTTCTCTTCCTTTCCCCTCCTGGCAACTTCTTCACAGTCTATATCGCTTCCTCTTCCTTCAACTACCCCTTGGGTGGTCACAGTATTTCATTCCCGGCCAACATTTGGGATCTGGTAAAGAGCGTCAGAGTTACAGAAATTAAAGAGTGGGGCTGGTAGCTTGCAGGGACAGCTTGTTTAATTCAGTTTTGTCAGTGGATGGACCTGGAAAGGACCAGAGCTACTTCTGCACCTGTTTCCTAGTAAGCACAACCTACGCCACAGGCTGTCTCAGAGATTTCCAGTTGTCTACAGCATCCATTCTCTTTTTCTATAGCTGTGAAATGCCTTAATCTGGGGGTGCATGACCATCCAGAATAAACATTATACTTCCTCATCCCCCTGGCACCTGTGTGTGCTCATGTACTCAAGGCTGGTTGATCACATTTTGGTCAATGGGACTTGAGCAGAAGTTGGGTTTGAACTTCCAGGTCTGCCTTAAAAGGGAAATGTGTGTGTGTGGCAGGAAAGGGGAATGCTTCACAATTCTTTCTTTCCTCATCTGGTTGGCTGGAGGGGCACCATTACAGACTTTGTATCTGAAAGACAACACCCCAGGAGGAAGGATGGAAGGAACCGGTTATATGAGAGGGAAGGTCCTAGCTTGTTTAAGCCAACTTAGGTTTTTGTTACAGAAGCTAAACTTCATCCTTAAGTAAATATCTGTAGAATGCATCATATATGCATTCATTTATTCACAGGATAGACAAAAGAGAACAAAGAAAGTATAGATGCAGTGGTTTAATTAATTAATGGTCATCTCAACCTTCCTTTGTGAACCCTTCTNCTCCCTCTGCATCTCCTGTGGCGGCCTCTCGTGAGAGGCGACCTTTCTCCATCTCTTCCTCTCCCTCCTCCTCCCCTTCCCCACTTTGCCCACCCCTCTCAGCGCTGTCTCCTTCCCCTCTCTCCTCCTCATTTTCCACCCTGGATTCCTATGTGGTTTCTCACACTCTCCTTCTCTCTGGTTTATGAACTGCTTCACCTCCCTCATGTGAGTATGAGTGCGTGTGTGCTTGCATGCACGCATACATGTGCAGAGAGAGATAAGCTGGAGAGAGGAGCCAAGAGACAACTCCGAATCTCCTCAGTGGGCTTCATCCAGGCCCGGGATGGGAAAGTCACCTTACAGCCTCAGCAGACTGTGTGCTCTTTGCTTGAACACCTCAGGTGATAACAGGGGGCTCACCACGGGGCAAGGCAGCTCATACCATCTCAGGGAACTTGTCCTACTGTATATTAGACCAAGAGTGCTCAAATGGTTCCAATGACTGATCATACAGGGTAAGTCTCGGCTCTTTGCCTTGAGTCTGGTTTTCAACCACTGGATGTGAGCCATCCAGGTATGCCCAAGTCACTCTCTTCTTAACCCATCCCAACATGCGAGCAAAATCTCTGTCATGTCCAACTCTTTGTGACCCCGTGGACTGTAGCCCACCAGGCTCCTCTCCAGGGGATTCTCCAGGCAAGAATTCCAGAGTGGGTTGCCCTGCCCTCCTCCAGGGGATCTTCCCAATCCAGGGACTGAACCCTTCTCTTTTGTGTCTCCTGCATTGGCAGGTGGATTCTTTACCACTAGCACCACCAAATTAATCACATAAACCAATGCCTTAAAATAAGTCTATGTATACCCTTCTTATGGTTTCCATTTGTTTGGACAACCCCAATGAACACTCTGTCTCATCTAGTGCTGTAGCAAGAAGACAAAGATGCCACCTCCCAGAGTGAGCTGTGACAGACACCACTATGGCCAAGAACTGATAGTTTCACCCACGTTGATATAATAAGTTTGGGCTGTCAGAGATTAGAGATTGTGAGACGGTGATTTCTCAGGGAAAGGTTATGTCAGCCTAGCACTCTCCCTTGTGCTATGTCCAGTAGGGGCTCCAGTGGGACACCAAGCAAGACTGGTATGTCTCTGGTGCTGAATCCTTCCCAGGCTATCTGCAGGTGAGCATCCTGCTTTTGGTTTATCCAGGCTAAGGATGTGCACACTTCCCATGGACCACAGGTTGGTGGTGTGGAGGCAGCAGGGCTGAAGGAGAGATGCTGCCTTTCCACCACCACTGCCCTGGACCACGCCACCACCATTCTGCACTGGACTGCTGCACTCATCTCATTTAGAATTCCTCTTGCCTGAGCCAAAACCTCAGACTGATTTCCTCAGAATCTCTGGGCGTGGGCCAAGGCATCAGTGTTTTTGTAAGCTCCCCAGGAAAATGTGTGCAGCCCAGGTAAAAAGGCTTCTATGATCTGGTTCCTGGTCATCTTTTTCTTTTGCACTCAGCCCAACTTGTCCCTGCCTCACTGCTTTTGCGCTTGCTATTCTCTCTGCTTGAAATAATTTTCCTGGGCACCTTCCCATGGCTGTTTTTTTCAGAGTCTTTTCCAGCTACTTGATATCAAGTAGCTACTCCTTCCTGCCACTCTGAGAAATCTCTACTGAATTACTATTTTTTTTCTTACCAGCTTTGACTAGCTGAAATGACTTATTTGATAATGTGATTACTGTCTCTCTCCTCCATTAAAATGTAAGCCCAATACTGAATAAAACCAGAGCCTCCTGTGTCTTTCTAGGGAGACAAGACAACAAAATGTTGAAGAATGCAAGCTCAAAGCCCAGCTCCCTCACTTGTTAGCTGTGTGGCCTTGGGGGAAGGTACTTAGCTTCTCTGTATCTTACTCTCCTTATTAGCAAAATGTGGGTAACTTGTTAATATCCAATGTGGATGACTTGATTGCTGTTGAGCATCAAATGAGATACATGTAAATGGTTTAGAAGAACTCTTCATTCATTACAGGATTTCAACAAATGTTAACTATTATTATCACTCTTTTTAATGCCTTGAAACCCAGCATAGTGTTTGGCACACAGAAGATGGCTTGATATTTGCTGAAAGAGTGAATGAAGAGGCCAGTCATGGGAAGAGCTGGGTGAAGAGAATCCAGGCAAAGGGGAAAGGCGGCAGACTGGCCCTGGGGCTGATGCTGCCTGTTGAAAAGAGACTTACAAGTATCAGCAGAAAACGGAGCCTTGAAGTTTTTTTGTGGAAGCTGAGGGCTAAGAGGGATTCATGCTTGGAGGAAGGGCTATCCCACTTGCCCTCAGTGGTGAACGCTGGGAATGGGGCCAAGATCCTTCTTAGAAGATGGTTCAGAATCAACATTGATAGAAATACACATGAGCCATTGAAGCCCATCACCCTATTTCAATAGCCTAGAAAATGTTTCAGGCAAGTATGACCAGCAGCTCACCCCAGCCAAATCCATCGCCATCAGGTTTCTGTCAAAGGCCCAGTTTGGAGCAGGCTCCATCTGCTGTGATGACCGGGGCAAGCTTGTTTTTTTCAAAGATAACTAACTATATGAGGCAATTTACTGAACTGGCTGATTTATTTATGAATAAGCTAAAAGCTAAGCAGGGGGATCTACCAAAAATAATAACTGTAGCTTCAGAACACTTGCTCTGTAGTCTCTTTTTCCGGCAATAATTAGCTGGTTGAGCCAGCTGGATATTCAGGCCACTCCTAGTTCGAGATAATAAAACCATAACCCTGGCACACAAATGAATGCTTGTTTTTCTGTTTTTATAACAGGAAGGCGTGCTTCCAGCTCATTCCAAAGTGGTCTACGCTCATTAAGAAGCTAGTTAGATGGAGTGAGAGAGATGAGCTAAATATCTGTTTTCCCTCCCAGTAAATATTTCCCAGCCCTGTAGCTGCTTTACTCTCAAGGGTAGGTTCCATGCATACATCAGTAAGCCATGCTCACAGAATTAAGCCCAAAATCATTCCTGAGTTCAGCATCAAAAGCTTAAAAGAGTTAAATGGGAATTACAAAGAATCTAATGCATGAGTCCCCACTTTCTGGATGTACGATGCCCATCTAAGGAATGATTTCACGGCATTCCAAGGCCAAAAGTAGCGCCAACTATTTATGTCCTACCAGCTTAGTCACGGAAATAAACAATGTACATAATATTTTTATTTCATTAATAAATAACTACAATCACTTACAAACGAGCCGTGTGTGCTTGCTGGGTGCTGCATACATTCCCAGACCTTAGAATCAGAGCAGACACTTCACCCCCATTTCCTGTTCGATACCAATCCTCATACAGTACTTGTCTTCTAGCACAACCACCACCAAAACCCCAGTTTTGCAAAAATGTGATGTCACTGAAAGGAATACGCTGTGCTCTAATGTTGAAACTGTGAACCACATCGGCTAGTAATTTGCATGGTGATTGACTGATGCCGAGAACTGTTGCGTTTCCCCCTGAAAATTTAAAATACACTCTGCTGCCCTAGGGCCTTGGGCGCAGAGTTTGGGAACTGTGGGCCTAATGTTATTGCTTCTGGCACCCTCCCCCAGAAGTGAATAACGCAAGCCTCTGGTGCAATGTCCCTGGAGAAGAGCCTGTCTGCTCCTCCTGTGAAACGTGGGTTTGAGAAACCCGCGGCGGGCGGGGTGGAATAGCCAATAAACTTGTCCATACTTTAAACCAGTCCCCACCTTAGGAAAGTTACAAGGATACTGTGCTTTTTAAATGACATAAATTCTATTCTCGATTGATTCATTAAGACCAGTCTCTTAGCTTAAAGGTGGGCTAGTTAATGAGAGTAAGCAATTTGGATCAGTCCTTAAACCTATCTGAAATAAAATGTTGTTTAACTACTATATTAAATGGAGAATCAAGGAACAGTCCCTGTCATTGAGGAGTTCATAGTCCACGGGAAAGACCGGTAACCAGACGATTCAATAGAGGGTGACAGGTGCTGCGGCACGGACCCTGGTGCACCCTGCAGTGGGAGCCAGGGCAGGCTGCCCAGATGAGGTGGTGGATTCTACTCCGACTCTCNCCAGACGATTCAATAGAGGGTGACAGGTGCTGCGGCACGGACCCTGGTGCACCCTGCAGTGGGAGCCAGGGCAGGCTGCCCAGATGAGGTGGCGGATTCTACTCCGACTCTCTTCGTTGTGATCGTGGAAAAGAGGATGATTGAAAGCCAAGGCTTCTCTTCTCTTAAATCTCAGAGTAACAGTTTGAAGTGGGTGTTGGCATGGGACTGTAAATAGCCTCATTATTTTTACATGTATTTTTTTCAAGATACCTATTTCTCCTTGAGCACTAACTATGCCAAGAACTGTACTACACAGTTTATCTACAGCGTCTCATTTACTCTTCACAAGCAACCCTAGGGGAATCCAGCCATGGTGTACCCTCATGAGCCGTGTCTCTGTAAACAACTATAAAACTGGAAAAAAAAATAAGGCAACTGTGTTAAGGCAGTGGGAACAGGCTGTGCACGGCTGATCCCTGAGATGAGGGGCATCAGGAGGTGGGACCCTGTGCACCCAGCCCCTTTCCTCGCCTCCTCTCAGACTCTCTGCATGTGTCTGCAATGCTCCCACCCACTGGTCCCCTGGCACTTCTTCAACCACCCCAGCTCTTTCCTGCCTTTGGGCTTTTGCATATGCGCTTCTCTCTGGAAGGGTCTTCACTCTTGCTTTTGCAAGGCTGGCTCATTCTCTTTCCTCAAGTCTGTGTTTATGGGCCACCACCTCAGAAGTTTCTCCAACAGCTCTACCATGTTTTTCTCTCTTAACCTGTTGTTCTTCTGCCTGTACTGAGTAAAGTTTGTAAGTGTATTTGTTTGCTCGTTTATACCCTATCTGCCTCTCCCACTAGCCCGTGATTCCTACATCCCATGCTAGCACAGCACCTGGCATGCTGCAGGTGCTCAATAGAGAGCTGAATGAATGAAGGAAGGAAGGAAGGATATATCAGATTGGCCCTACCTCTTCCTGTGGGAGGTGGGGGAAATGTGGAGACAGAGAATTCCTCCTCCCCTTTTATAAGAGTCACTGAAGCTCAGAGAGCCAATCTCAGACCTTCTCATGGAAGATACGGGACTTGCAGACAACATGACCACTCAGTCAATCCTCCCTGTAACCTCCCACTTCACCAGTGAGACTCACAGAAGCAAAGGACTTGTCCAAGGTGCCCCAGCTACTAAGTGGAGGGATGGAGACTCGAAACTGGTCTGCTGAGATCAGAACCCCATGATCTGTTCACGACACTGCCCTGCTTTGAAAGCAAAGGATGGAGGCAACTCTTTTCCTTCTTTTTCCATCCCACCCCTACCCCGTATCCTCACTTGGATTTTTGCAAACTCTCCTGACAGATAGACTTGAGCTGGCAAAGGGTAGCACCCGGGAATACAATGGGGCAGGTGCCCAGTCTCTTCCTGGGAGGTCTTGGGGAGGACAAACTCTGCCAGCCAAACTCCAAAGCCAAGGTGTACCCCAGCTGGACTTGTGGCCCAGATGACTCAACCCCAGGGCCTCTTGGACAGGGTAGCCTGTGCCAGGGAGCCTGGCATGGCTGAGGCTCAGAATTGACTCACGGGGCAGGCTGCCACCACCTGAATCACCCCTCTACCTCTTGGTGGAAAGAAGAGGCTGGGGGCTGAGGGGGCCACTGGGCAGGGACTGATTGACTAATCTGGTGAATAAACGATAATAATGACTGTAACAACAATAACGATGGACCACGACGGCTACTCTCAATGCGCTACTTTAACAGCTGTGTATTAATTCACATAGCCTTTATGACAATCCTATATAGTAAGGACTGCGACTTCCCCATTTCACACATGAAAAGACTGTGGCCCAGCAAGGTTATGTAATTGGTTGCAGGACCTATAGCTGGAATATGGAAGTGCTGAGATTCCCAGCTAAAGTCTGTCTGGCTCCCAAATCCAGCCATTCATTTGATAAACATTGATCCCCTACTGTGAGCCAAGCACTGTTGTGGGCACCGGGGAATACACTGATGGGGTTGGGTGAGGAGTTAGTAAACAAATACATATGTGATGTATTAGGTAGGGGAGATGCCTTGCCCAAGCCTACACCACACTCCTAGGGCAGCCCACACCTGATGATGGATTAGGGCAGGAGTTCAGTGGCACAGCCCCTTGCCATGATTTGGGATGATTCTGAAGGATCACCTCAGCCCTGGAACTCCTTACAGTCAGCTGAGGTTTCTGCTGTAACTGCTGCTGCTGCATCGCTTCAGTAGTGTCTGACTCTGTGCGACCCCACAGACAGGAGCCCACCAGGCTCCCCCATCCCTGGGCTTCTCCAGGCAAGAACACTNGCGCATTTTGGCTGAGGAAGACCTCAGTGGATACACACAGGTTGTGTTCTGGATGGGCTGGTGAGCTCTCTGGAAGCTCCCCTCCTCTGGTATGGGTTCCGGGACCAGAGGAAAGAACGAATAGCCTTCACAGAATGCAGTGTGTGACCTTCCGCCCAATCATTTTGCCTCCTTGATCTCTACTGGTCTCATCTGTTAAATGGGTATCATGATAACAATACCCTCATCAAAAGATGGCTTGAGCCTAAGCAGGCTCCCAGTGTGGAAGTCCTTTGGCAAAATGACTGTTGTGCTGGGGTAGAAGTATGGAGCTGCTCATTAGATTGTGGAAATTACAGTGTCCCACTCTGACAGGCAGTGTGCGCCCCCTCCTCCTTCTGGGAGCCTCTTAAGGCATGACTTCTCTGACCTTTCTTGCATACAAAGCCAAGATGGGTCAAAAGATGCTGCCAGGAAAGCAGAAAAAAGAAAAAGGAAATCCTACTGTTTCTCAGTGTTTGTCAGCTCAAAAATATTCTGTTTTCCATGGAGGAGTGGTGTGGTCTATGCCTGTCTCTTATACACATCTCCTCACCCATTATTGTTGTTGTTGCTGTTCAGTCACCCACTCATGTCTGACTCTTTGCGACCCCATGGACTGCAGCATGCCAGGCTTCCCTGTCCGTCACCAACTCCTGGAGCTTTCTCAAACTCACGTCCATCGAGTTGGTGATGCCATCCAACCAT
>SJYW01051740.1:0-13394 GCA_006410735.1 Raphicerus campestris
CTCTGCCTAGAGAAATGGCAAAACAGCACGACAACATCCGTGCCGCTAAAGTTGTATAAATTAAATTCTATACGCATTTTCAAGAAACAGAGATTAATTCTAACAGGAAGGTCAGAGAAGACTTTCTGGGAAAGGGAAGATTTGAGAGACGCCTGCAAAGATGGGTAGTGGACACTCGAGAAATTCTCTGAGGCCACCCTGAGCAGCAATAGACTGCCTAGGACTCTGCTCAGCTAAAGGAAGTGAGCTCCCATCACTGGGGGTGTTCAAGCCAATGATGGCTCACCATTTGGCAGGGACGCAGTTGTGGGAGACCGAAGATGAAAACAGACCCCCTTAGGATCGTGGATTCCACAGTGGTAGGCAGATGGCTTCTGCAGTCTCATCTCTCATCATATTTGCTCAGAGAGCCACACACAGCAGAGGGGGTCAGCTGGGGAGGGGGCAGGGGAAGAGGAAGAGAGACACACAGAGAGAAGAGAGGGCTGAGAATCAGAGGGGCTGAAAGAGGTATATCACACCCAAAGTCAAAGAGAGACCCCTTCAACCACAGAGGGAAGAAATCCACACCCAGGTTTGTGGTCCCCTTATCTGCTACAGAGAAAAGAGAGAGAGCAAAAGCCTGACAATTAGGGTGAAAACAATCAAATGTCCCTCTAATATCTCTCTTGGCACCTGCCAGCCTTCTTAATGTGTCCTATTGTTTCCTGGCAGGGCTCCACCGCCTCTCCCACTACCAGGGGAGGGGAAGAGTAGTGGCCCAGCCAGAATCCAGGCTGGGGACAGGGAGGTCAGTGGAGGTGCACCCCAGATGTGTGGGGCTGACTCTGGCCGTCCCAGCAGGAAAGCTAACCCAGCAGATGGCAAGATCTGGCAATGGCCCAAAGGGAAGGGCACAGGAAGAGTTCCAGGCATGAAAGCTGACAAGGCTCTTGTACCTGTCCTTGGCTCACATGCCAGGAAGCTATTATCCCCACTTTACAGGTGAGGAAATGGGGGCCAAGAGAGGTCAAATGACTTGCCACGGGCGTCAATAAAACGGGGTAGTAAAGAGGCAATTAAGCAAGGTTTGAGAGTCAGAAGTCTGGGTCTGAGTCCCACCATGTGTTTCCTCTGCAGACCTGAGAGGTTACTTACGCTTCCTGAGCCCCCATTTTGCCATCTGCAAAATGACCACAGTAAGAGCACTTAGCGGCTTCCCAGGTGGCACAGCGGTAAAGAATCCACCTGACTGAGCAACAAGAAGAAGAGCACTCAGTACTGTGGAGAGATAAGACGGGCACAGGGCACAGCAGGCAGTGAGCCTAATGATTAATGGGGGTTACCAGTACCACCGTGGAGCCAGGGCAGAAAGAGAGCGAACGCTCGGCCCAGGACTGGCCACACACCCCTACCCTCCACCGCCCCACCAGCAGCCGCCTAGAACCACTAAGGGAGGCTCCTGAAAGGGGTCGGGGCGGGGAGAGACAGGACGGAGCTGCAGCCACTCCTCCGTGGTAGACGCCTTTTTACTCAGAGACCCGGCGGCTGCATTCAGTGAACTGCCCTCACATAGGCTCTCTTTTCCAGAAATGCCCCTGGATGCCTTTGAGGGGCCCCCTCCCAAAGGCCGTTTCTGCTGGGAAAGGCGTCTTTCCTCTCATTTCACAGACTCCTAACACACCCCCTATAACAGGAATGTACATACTGGGGTTCCCTAACATGCCAAGAAAAACAGGCAGAGAACACAGTAGAGTCTGTGTTCACATTAGTTCTAATGAACCAGCAGCGGCCCCTGACACAGCTGGAACGAACTACATTAGACAGGTGGGCCTCAAATTCAGACCCGCTAGAGAGACAGAGGCAAGGCAAGTGGTTCCTAGGCTGACACAGAGCGGGAGTCATTCGGGTAGGGTAGAAGCTTAACTGAGTCTGTTCAAGAGCCTAAGGCTTTTATTTAACATTTCCAAGTAACCACATTTTCACTCCCCTGGAAAGTGCATTAGGTTTACACTCAGAAGGACCAACCTCAGCTTACTTGCTCACTTACGCTCTTTGAACTGCAGTTGTCTCATCTGTCAAGCGGGCACCATAAACTCCATCCTGCCTCTACCATGAGACAGAGAACAAACTAAACACAAGTTTTATAAAGCAGGGCTCCCAAACTCAAATGCCCCCAGAGGCCAGTGCAGTTACATGAAAAGGTGAAGAAGCCAGGTTTGAGATCACAAAGTGTGGTGGGGGCGGCAGTCAACTCAAGAGCTGGAGCCTGTCTAGAGCGGCAGCTGCTACCCAGATGCAGCCACTTTTTGTGCTGCTAGATTCTTCTGTTCTTTCCTAAGAGCATGAAAAGATTTTTTAAAATGTGAAATATTTCAATGTTCTAGGGACTGACAACTTACTAGCATTTAAAAATAGAGACACACAACCATATATGGGCCAGCATTGGGTTAACCACACAAAACACACCTTTAGGCTACATGTGGCCCACAGGCCACCAGTTTGTAATCTCCAATAAAGGACCACGTAAGGTATTTCTTTTTTTTAAAGTAATATAATACAAAGGTGAAATAAAGTAATAAGAAGTTTATAATTACTTTATATTATAAAGTAATAAGTAAAAAGTTCTCTGAAGGAGACAGTCATTAAGGTTTATTACCAATAAAATAACTAGGAATTCAAACTACAGCCCCTGGTGTCCCAAAGGCTCAGAGGTTAAAGAGTCTGCCTCCAAAGCGGGAAACCCGGGTTCGATCCCTCGGTAGGGAAGATTCCTTGGAGAAGGAAATGGCAACCCACTCCAGTATTCTTGCCTGGAGAATCCCATGGACAGAGGAGCTTGGTAGGCTACAGTCCACGGGGTCACAAAGAGTCGGACACGACTGAGTGACTTCACTTCACTAACTTTTCACCAAAGTTAGGTGCCAAATTTAGAGACTGGTTATTTCACAAATAGACGTGCATACACATATACATTTTAACTGTCAGCAGCAGACTGATCAATACTCAGGAGGAGAGATGCAAAAATTACAGTTTTCAGTTGAATGCATACAATGTGCTTCAGCAGCAGGAAGTAATTTTCACACACACTCTGCCACCAGATGTTTCCAACCTGTTCCCTTTAAGAAACCCCTTCCTCCAAAGCCCCGCCAGGCCCCTCTGCTCCACGGCCCTGGCCTCTCCTCCTCCAGGAGGTGGACCAGCCCAAACACACAACCCTGATTAACTAGGCTTTTGGAGAAACTGCCCAGGAGTGAGGCTCCCAGGTGGCTGTGGGACCTGCTGCAACCCTGCATGGAGGCATCCAGCTCACGGAAGAGCATTCCAGAGCCAACACGAGACCCAAGAACCAGGCTTGTGGGGGCTCTCACGATAATCTGCCTCTGTGGTCTCCTCCTGTTTGGAGAAGAGGATGGATTCACCCAGGGTCAGAGGTCCACTGGGTGGCGAGGCAGCAGCAAGAAGCCTCGGGCTGTGCGCTCTTTTCTGCTCCAGGGAGACACCTGGTCTGGAATCCTGTTTCCATCACTTCCCAGCTCTGCGGCCCCGGCTGTGTCACAGAAACTCTCTGCTCATATTCTCATCTTTAAGGTAATTTAATCATAACAATGACATGAGGAAGCGGTGCTGGTTGTGCTCGTGCTGGTTGTGCTCATTTTAGGAGCAAGGAGAGCTGGGCCTGGGAAAGAGGGGGCTGGTTCACAACTGCATGCTCTCTCCAGATCAAAGGAGAGGCCCTGAGGGTCTCCATGATGCGACCCTTCCCCAGAAGGCCCTGAGTTTAGTACCTGCCCCCTCTGTAGGCATCTCATCCCATCCCCACAGCAGGATGGCAGAGCACCCATCCTGGAAGGACAGCAGATCACAGGCACTGATGGAAAGTGGAGCATTAGTGCCCCCAGAGTCCTTGCGCCTCCCTGCAAAGTGATTTGCCAAGTGCATGGCTCATCCCGGATGCCAATCCCGGACTCTGAGCTGTCTGCATTNGTTTGTGCGTGTGTGTGTGGTGGGGTAGTTTAACCGAAAGACCTGCAGTGAGAACGATGTGTGGAAAGGCTCTATGCAGGAGAACGTGTGGCTTGTTCAAGGTCAGCAGAATGGAGGGCGGAGGTGGCAGTGTGGAGAGGGGCCCAGAATCTGTATCTCAGAACAACAGGAAGCCACTGACGGGTCCCAGGAGAGCCAGTAGCACAATTCACATTTCCCAAAGACCACGCTGGCTGCTATGTGGAGAAAGGTAATGAAAATAATATGGGTCAACAATCCCGTAGCCTCGATTTCGGAATCCAAAAGCTTTTTTAGTAACTCGTTTAATGACAAAGCCTGACCTGAATGGACAAGAGGCTACTTAATAATCTTCATTTATTCACTTAGTGTGAATATTCTTACACTTTTGCCTCAGCAGGGGATGGGGTTGGGGGCGGTGGTGGGGGGCAGATTACATCATGATTGTAAGGAGCAACCAGAGACCCTGCTGGGGCTATTACAGAATCCAATGTGTGCACTGTATTAACTGTCCCAATTCATAAAGATTCTTGTGCCACTGGTCAATTTATTGCCTCTCGACTTCAAATCTACCTTCTTTGACAGCTGTGCAAAAAAGGATCTGGGCCCTTAAAAAAACATTTTTCCCTTGCAGATAACATGTTAACAGCGATCGGTAGATGCTAGAGAGACATTGCAAGAGGAAGGCTTTTTTGTTTTTGTTTTCATCCTGGTTTTGGTGTGTTTGAGAGGCAGGCCACCGGACAGATGATCTCTGTCCAGGCTCCGGTAGCAAGCACACATTCTCTGTCATCCAGCTTCAGTGACCAGCAGCTTCCCCTTAACACCTACTCCCTTGGGCAGTTTGGTAGCTGAATGTGTTCCATGAGACGCCTCACCAAGAACAGCTTACCGCACCATGAATTGTTTACCCCACCACCAAGAGCCTCCTCCAGCACAGTTCACTGGTGTAGCACCAGAGCTCCTTCTCTGCCATTCAGTAAGCACACCTGTTCCCTCCCAAACAAAGTCAAGATCTCAGCAAGGGGGGAAGCTGGGTGAGGGAAGGGGAGGATCTTCCTTGAGTGCTCTGTCTCAGCCCAGGAGGGAGCGCTTCCTTGGGAATTCTCTCTCTGCCAAGGCTAGAGAATGCTCTTATACCTGCTACTCCTACATTCTTCAGAACACATTTAGAGCTCGCTTTACTTCGCAACAGCCTATCCTTCACTACTCCAGTCTCCTGTCTCAGTGAACAGTTCTTTATATTAAAGTTCCGTGTGCAGATCACCAGGTGGATTTTCGCTCCTCTCAGTGAACCTTGGCTAACACAGTTGTGAATCCTAAAATTTGCCTCATTTAGAGGGGTTAAGCTAAGAAATTCTGGACCTCACATAATAACAGCATCTATGTACCACTTTTTATATGCCAGACACTGTTTCAAGTGCTTTGTGTATATGAATTAATTTAATCCTCATTTACATTAAAAATTTAACAGAGTTCAATAACTTTCCCAAAGTCTCAAAGGTAGTAAAGGGCAGAGTTGGGATTCAAACCCAGGTAAATCTGTGACCTCATAATTCTGCGGGTGAGGTGGGGAGAGAGTGAGGTGAGAGGAGACAGCACATGGATCAGCTCAAAGGCTACTGTGCATCCTCTCCCCACCCAGTCTCGAAACCACCTGCCCAGAGGCCCAGCAGCTCCTGGGGTACAGAGATCCTGACCCTTCCTCCTAGAATCTCAAGTGTTTAGCACAGAGTCAGCCTGGGCATATTCCAGGATTCAGTCAGAGTCTGCTGGATCATGACATGTTGGATGAAGGCCCCAAAGCCAGCTGAACCACAGACTGAGCCTTCTGGGTCTCGTCTGCGCTTGGAGCGCTCTGGCCCTGCAGTGCTATCCTGGGAGCTCCCTGTCCCACCTGGCCTCACGTGTAGACATCTGACAATGGCTGACATAAATGACTTCTAGGTCTTTTTCAACTCTAGATCTCCAGGACTCATCAGAGAGCAAATCTGGTTACCTGATTTCTCTGCCTAACACCTTTTACATTTCTGGGAACCACTGTTTGGAATCTAGCCTATGGACCTGGCCCCACCAGCATCCCAGCCTCTCCTAGGCCCATTCCTGGGTTTATTTTTAGGGGCCAAAAACACTGAACTCAGAAGACCCTGTACACACCACATGGTTTTCCCCACTCCAGGCTCTGGCTGTGCTTCCCCTCTGCTGGGAACCCCCGTGCTCCTCACCCCTCCCCAGCCTTGCTCTGCCGTCAGAGACTTAGGTCATGAGGCCCTCCTGCAGGAAGTCTTCCCTGTTCCACCCCCCTGCCCATCCGGGTTAACTGGCTCTCCTGTGTGCTCACATAGAACCCTGTCCCTGTGCTACCAGAGCGAGATCCCACTGGATCCCGAGTGACGCAGCTGGTACAGTGGTGAAAGTGCAGGACCCCGCAGGCCAACCACAGCTCCGTCAGTGACCAGCTGTATGATTGGGGTGCAACGTTTCGTGTCCTTGATGCTGAGTGTCCTCATCTATAACATGGGGATGCTTATAGTATGTTGGCCATTGAGTTGCTGTGGAGATTAAGAACAATCACGTATGTAAAATGCTTAGGGCCGTATCTTACCAAAGCAGCCTGCAGCAGAGTCATCATCACGAGTGTCTGCAGCTCAGGGGCTGTGAGTTATGCCATGTTGGTGGTCTCGCTTCCTGGCACAGGGGCTGGCCCACAGCAGGGTGTAGTGGGTGAATGAATGGACTCATTCTCCTTCCACTCCCATTAGAGTTCCACCTGCTGCTCTGGGCTCTGGTAACTTCTGCCATTGCCACACTCACCTTTGTGAGGCTCACCTCGGATCCAGCCAAGGTGATCTGTGCAAACTCTATCCCCAGCTTCCCCGCGTCCTGAGGTCCTGTCCAGCCAGAGCCCCTGTGACCCAGCCGCCACTCCCTGCAGATACTCTCTACCGGTGAGTCGGTGACTCGGCCACCTGACAGACTTCAATTCCAACATGGGTGCTTTCACCAAACTCCTGACCTTCCTCAGGGCCACCCTAAAAGTAACCTCCTTTCAGAAATCCTTCCTGATCTCCTCCTGGCACCACACAATGCCAGGCTGACCCCTGCCGCCCACCGTGCTTAGGCTGCTCCGCCTTGTGCACCACGCCACCAGGAACCTGACTGTGTTCCCTATGGACCAGGAGCTCTCTGCAGGCAGGGGCTGTTTTCTGTACCTATCACATAGTAATACTGCCCCCCACCCCCAAATCAACAGAATGGGGGCCCAGAAACAGAAATAAATTGTTGAAACCAGGGTAGTTGGAACTTAAAAAAAAAGAAAGACAATACGGTTAAGTAAAAGGCAGAATGTAACACATGTTTATTCATTGGTATTCAAGGCTGATGGCTGTTTTTTTTTTCCCTTAAAAAAAAAAAAAAAAAAGGCTGATCTCTTGACAAGGAGAATGGCTTTAGCTAAAGAATACATATGTACAGGGTAATAAGCTAATCCTTCATAGGAAGTAAGGGTTTTCCTCATAAACTAAAGAGGAGTTGAAATAGTTGGAATAGATTAGGACAGTCATCTCTGCCTTTGCTAACAGTGTTTTGTCCATCTTCACACAAACACACTCATGGCACACATAAAACAATCCGATGAAAAAATGGTCCTCCCAGGGCTGCCATAAAGAATTCCCTCAAACTATGTGGCTTAAAAAAGAAACTGACTGTCTCATGCAGTCAGTATGAGGCTACAAACTCAAAAGCAAGGCGTTGGCAAGGCCACGCTCCCTCCAAAGCCTCCAGGGGTGGGTGCGCCTGTGCCTCATCCGCTGCTGGCAGCTCCAGGCCTCCTCGGTTTAGGGCAGCACAGTCCCCATCTCTGCCCCCGGCTCCACAGGCCGTCTTTCCTCTCTGTGTCTCTCCTCACAGCAGGACACCAGTCAGCTGCACAAGACAGTCACACCAGACCATGCTGCTCCAGCATGTCCTCATCTTAATCAAATACATCTGCTATGACCCTGTTTCCAAGCAGGTCACATACTGAGGGTCTGGGGGTTGGAGTTCCAACATGTCTTTTGTGGGGGACACGATTCAACCCATAGGAGTCCATTCATCCATTTAATGGGAGATGGGGGTCCTTGGAAAAAGACCTGCCCAAGGTCACACAGCAATTGAAGGCACTGCCTCCATTATGAACAGAACAAAACAGGGGTCAACAAACCAGGGCCTGCCAACCAGTCTGCTGTCTGATTTTGCAAATAAAGTTTTATTGGTATGTCCATTCCTTTATATATTGTCTTCAGCTGCTTTCACACTAAAATGACAGGGCTGGGGAGATGTGGCAGAGACTGTATGGCCTGTAAAGCCTAAAATATTCTCTGGACTGCAAGAATACATAAAGTACGCTGGCCACATTTGGGGGTGGAACTTCTAGAGACAGGAGGAGGCCTAGGCCCACATGGCAGCTCTCTGGGACCTGTTCTTTCCAGTAGAAGCCCTCTCAGCTGTCCTGCTGGGAAAGCTCCTTCAGTATAACTTCCCTCTGCCTAGAGAAATGGCAAAACAGCACGACAACATCCGTGCCGCTAAAGTTGTATAAATTAAATTCTATACGCATTTCCAAGAGACAGAGATTAATTCTAACAGGAAGGTCAGAGAAGACTTTCTGGGAAAGGGAAGATTTGAGAGACACCTGCAAAGATGGGTAGTGGACACTCGAGAAATTCTCTGAGGCCACCCTGAGCAGCAATAGATTGCCTAGGACTCTGCTCAGCTAAAGGAAGTGAGCTCCCATCACTGGGGGTGTTCAAGCCAATGATGGCTCACCATTTGGCAGGGACGCAGTTGTGGGAGACCGAAGATGAAAACAGACCCCCTTAGGATCGTGGATTCCACAGTGGTAGGCAGATGGCTTCTGCAGTCTCATCTCTCATCATATTTGCTCAGAGAGCCACACACAGCAGAGGGAGTCAGCTGGGGAGGGGGCAGGGGAAGAGGAAGAGAGACACACAGAGAGAAGAGAGGGCTGAGAATCAGAGGGGCTGAAAGAGGTATATCACACCCAAAGTCAAAGAGAGACCCCTTCAACCACAGAGGGAAGAAATCCACACCCAGGTTTGTGGTCCCCTTATCTGCTACAGAGAAAAGAGAGAGAGCAAAAGCCTGACAATTAGGGTGAAAACAATCAAATGTCCCTCTAATATCTCTCTTGGCACCTGCCAGCCTTCTTAATGTGTCCTATTGTTTCCTGGCAGGGCTCCACCGCCTCTCCCACTACCAGGGGAGGGGAAGAGTAGTGGCCCAGCCAGAATCCAGGCTGGGGACAGGGAGGTCAGTGGAGGTGCACCCCAGATGTGTGGGGCTGACTCTGGCCGTCCCAGCAGGAAAGCTAACCCAGCAGATGGCAAGATCTGGCAATGGCCCAAAGGGAAGGGCACAGGAAGAGTTCCAGGCATGAAAGCTGACAAGGCTCTTGTACCTGTCCTTGGCTCACGTGCCAGGAAGCTATTATCCCCACTTTACAGGTGAGGAAATGGGGGCCAAGAGAGGTCAAATGACTTGCCACGGGCGTCAATAAAACGGGGTAGTAAAGAGGCAATTAAGCAAGGTTTGAGAGTCAGAAGTCTGGGTCTGAGTCCCACCATGTGTTTCCTCTGCAGACCTGAGAGGTTACTTACGCTTCCTGAGCCCCCATTTTGCCATCTGCAAAATGACCACAGTAAGAGCACTTAGCGGCTTCCCAGGTGGCACAGCGGTAAAGAATCCACCTGACTGAGCAACAAGAAGAAGAGCACTCAGTACTGTGGAGAGATAAGACGGGCACAGGGCACAGCAGGCAGTGAGCCTAACGATTAATGGGGGTTACCAGTACCACCGTGGAGCCAGGGCAGAAAGAGAGCGAACGCTCGGCCCAGGACTGGCCACACACCCCTACCCTCCACCGCCCCACCAGCAGCCGCCTAGAACCACTAAGGGAGGCTCCTGAAAGGGGTCGGGGCGGGGAGAGACAGGACGGAGCTGCAGCCACTCCTCCGTGGTAGACGCCTTTTTACTCAGAGACCCGGCGGCTGCATTCAGTGAACTGCCCTCACATAGGCTCTCTTTTCCAGAAATGCCCCTGGATGCCTTTGAGGGGCCCCCTCCCAAAGGCCGTTTCTGCTGGGAAAGGCGTCTTTCCTCTCATTTCACAGACTCCTAACACACCCCCTATAACAGGAATGTACATACTGGGGTTCCCTAACATGCCAAGAAAAACAGGCAGAGAACACAGTAGAGTCTGTGTTCACATTAGTTCTAATGAACCAGCAGCGGCCCCTGACACAGCTGGAACGAACTACATTAGACAGGTGGGCCTCAAATTCAGACCCGCTAGAGAGACAGAGGCAAGGCAAGTGGTTCCTAGGCTGACACAGAGCGGGAGTCATTCGGGTAGGGTAGAAGCTTAACTGAGTCTGTTCAAGAGCCTAAGGCTTTTATTTAACATTTCCAAGTAACCACATTTTCACTCCCCTGGAAAGTGCATTAGGTTTACACTCAGAAGGACCAACCTCAGCTTACTTGCTCACTTACGCTCTTTGAACTGCAGTTGTCTCATCTGTCAAGTGGGTACCATAAACTCCATCCTGCCTCTACCATGAGACAGAGAACAAACTAAACACAAGTTTTATAAAGCAGGGCTCCCAAACTCAAATGCCCCCAGAGGCCAGTGCAGTTACATGAAAAGGTGAAGAAGCCAGGTTTGAGATCACAAAGTGTGGTGGGGGCGGCAGTCAACTCAAGAGCTGGAGCCTGTCTAGAGCGGCAGCTGCTACCCAGATGCAGCCACTTTTTGTGCTGCTAGATTCTTCTGTTCTTTCCTAAGAGCATGAAAAGATTTTTTAAAATGTGAAATATTTCAATGTTCTAGGGACTGACAACTTACTAGCATTTAAAAATAGAGACACACAACCATATATGGGCCAGCATTGGGTTAACCACACAAAACACACCTTTAGGCTACATGTGGCCCACAGGCCACCAGTTTGTAATCTCCAATAAAGGACCACGTAAGGTATTTCTTTTTTTTAAAGTAATATAATACAAAGGTGAAATAAAGTAATAAGAAGTTTATAATTACTTTATATTATAAAGTAATAAGTAAAAAGTTCTCTGAAGGAGACAGTCATTAAGGTTTATTACCAATAAAATAACTAGGAATTCAAACTACAGCCCCTGGTGTCCCAAAGGCTCAGAGGTTAAAGAGTCTGCCTCCAAAGCGGGAAACCCGGGTTCGATCCCTCGGTAGGGAAGATTCCTTGGAGAAGGAAATGGCAACCCACTCCAGTATTCTTGCCTGGAGAATCCCATGGACAGAGGAGCTTGGTAGGCTACAGTCCACGGGGTCACAAAGAGTCGGACACGACTGAGTGACTTCACTTCACTAACTTTTCACCAAAGTTAGGTGCCAAATTTAGAGACTGGTTATTTCACAAATAGACGTGCATACACATATACATTTTAACTGTCAGCAGCAGACTGATCAATACTCAGGAGGAGAGATGCAAAAATTACAGTTTTCAGTTGAATGCATACAATGTGCTTCAGCAGCAGGAAGTAATTTTCACACACACTCTGCCACCAGATGTTTCCAACCTGTTCCCTTTAAGAAACCCCTTCCTCCAAAGCCCCACCAGGCCCCTCTGCTCCACGGCCCTGGCCTCTCCTCCTCCAGGAGGTGGACCAGCCCAAACACACAACCCTGATTAACTAGGCTTTTGGAGAAACTGCCCAGGAGTGAGGCTCCCAGGTGGCTGTGGGACCTGCTGCAACCCTGCATGGAGGCATCCAGCTCACGGAAGAGCATTCCAGAGCCAACACGAGACCCAAGAACCAGGCTTGTGGGGGCTCTCACGATAATCTGCCTCTGTGGTCTCCTCCTGTCTGGAGAAGAGGATGGATTCACCCAGGGTCAGAGGTCCACTGGGTGGCGAGGCAGCAGCAAGAAGCCTCGGGCTGTGCGCTCTTTTCTGCTCCAGGGAGACACCTGGTCTGGAATCCTGTTTCCATCTCTTCCCAGCTCTGCGGCCCCGGCTGTGTCACGGAAACTCTCTGCTCATATTCTCATCTTTAAGGTAATTTAATCATAACAATGACATGAGGAAGCGGTGCTGGTTGTGCTCGTGCTGGTTGTGCTCATTTTAGGAGCAAGGAGAGCTGGGCCTGGGAAAGAGGGGGCTGGTTCACAACTGCATGCTCTCTCCAGATCAAAGGAGAGGCCCTGAGGGTNGTGCTGGTTGTGCTCATTTTAGGAGCAAGGAGAGCTGGGCCTGGGAAAGAGGGGGCTGGTTCACAACTGCATGCTCTCTCCAGATCAAAGGAGAGGCCCTGAGGGTCTCCATGATGCGACCCTTCCCCAGAAGGCCCTGAGTTTAGTACCTGCCCCCTCTGTAGGCATCTCATCCCATCCCCACAGCAGGATGGCAGAGCACCCATCCTGGAAGGACAGCAGATCACATGCACTAATGGAAAGTGGAGCATTAGTGCCCCCAGAGTCCTTGGCCCTCCCTGCAAAGTGATTTGCCAAGTGCATGGCTCATCCCGGATGCCAATCCCGGACTCTGAGCTGTCTGCATTTGACACTGTGCCTCTATTAACAGACACCCGAGTCCCTCAGGGAGAACTGGCTGGCAACTCAGAGAAAGTGTAGATAAATGCACTCCCCAGGAATAGCTGTTCAAAGCGTTCCTGGGAGGAGAGGAGTGAGCACCTGGGAAGGAAGGCAAGGTCCGCCTTCTGGGGGTGTTGACAAACTGGAGATATGGGCAGAGATTCCCCTGCTTTATCTCAGCAGGATCTAGTGAATACAGGCTCCTTGGCCCACCCCAGACAGGCTCAAGCAGGCTCCTTGGGCATGGGCCCTGGAGCCTCCACTGTTAACAGGCTCCTAGGGGATGCTGAAGCGCCTGCAGTTCCAAAATACCCATTCTCCGAGGCCAGGCTTCCTGGACCTGGCCAGCAGTCACCTAGCATGCACGCATCACTCACTCACCTGCCTGCTCCTCAGTCCCTCAGCAAATACTTAGGGCAATCAAGAGAGGGTGACTAGCATGGAGGTTCGGGGCTGCTTTCAGGAGCAGATGGTTTGGACAGATCAAAAACGCTGACTGCGCTGCATGATACCCTTCCCTAAGGGGCTCAGAGGAGAGACTTGCTTCCTAAAGTTGTCCCAGCAGGGGTGAGGCGGGTTTAGGGGCCAGGTGACAGGGAAGAAGGGTGTCAAAGGCAAGGGAGCAGGTACATGGAGGTCCAGAGGCTCGGGAACATGTGGATAGGGGCAGGGAGGGAGAAGCAGACAGACAGACAAGACCATGCTTTCCTGGAAGGGCCTCTGGTCTAAGTGGGCAGAGAATGCCAAGGCTCAGAGGAACTAAGGCAGGGTGAACAACTCCTGG
>SJYW01051743.1:8021-23651 GCA_006410735.1 Raphicerus campestris
ACCCCATGGACTGCAGCCCACCAGGCTCCTCCGTCCATAGGATTTTCCAGGCAAGAGTACTGGAGAGGGTGCCATTGCCTACGCTTCTTCTTACTGTTCTCTAATTTGGGCCCAGATAGCAAGAGCAGTGCTGGCAGCATCTTGCTTGCTGGTCTAAGAGCTTAAACCTGGACTGGCTTTGAGAAGCCCATTCCTGCTGCTTACACATCATAACCTGCTCTTTGGAGCAGCTGATGTGTTTTCCTGGTCCTTGAATTATTAAAAAAGGAGGCCTGCTGTGAAGGACACCTTCCTGATACTTGAGTAAGCATTTACTGAGTATCTACAAGAGGCTCTATGCCAATTGCTGGAAATTGGTTGGGCACAAAATCCAATTCTTGTCCTATTAATTGGGTAGGGTAGCAAAGCAGGGATTTTAATACAGTGTTATAATTAAGGGGAAAATAGAGAAGCTATGAGAGCACCTACCAAGGGGTCAAATGCCTTAGGTTCAGAAGCCTGACCCTATCATAGCCTTTTGTGTGAGCTTGACAAATTCCTTAACATTTTCTTCCTTATCTGTGACATGGGCACGGTAATAATGTAATGTGCTCGCTCAGAAGATTTTTGTGAGGAATATTATCTAAAACATGTTAAGTTAGCTAATAAACGTTAACTGTCGTTTATTCAAGAAAGTACGTGTTGGATGGCTACTCTGCATCAGGCTGTACAAATGACTATTATTTGTTCTTTTGTTTGTGTGTTTTTCCATTTCTCTTCTAGAAGATAAGCTCCAGGAGGCAGTGGCTTTGTTTTTGTTACCAGTTTTCTGCCCAGTACCGAGTTCTAGTGCCTGACACAAGCAGCTATTTAATAAGCAAGGGATGCATGACTAGAATCATAGGTCAGACAGACGGAGGCCCTGCCCACCTAGAAACGCAAGGTTTCAAGGAGTGGCCCACATGGTGCACATTAAAATTGCTTAGGGAGAGTTAGGAAAAGTTCAAATGCCTATATTATGGCCTGAGGTAGGACTGAGCCGGGCACTGCATTTATTCTGCTTTTCAAAGTTCCCAAGAGACTGTAATGCGCACATGTGAATCACCGAGATCAACGTAAGAGAAGACACTAAAGGGCAGGCAGGTGTCATGACCAGGTCTACATTTTACTCAATGGAACGTGGATTGCAGCAGGCGATGAAAATGCAGGCAACAGAGAGTTCTGCTCTTACATAACAAGCTCGCAATCATTTTTGAATATTTGCTTAAAAACTCACAGAACAAAATGTGTGGGGCCAAACAGACTTCCAAAATGGCACAGGTAGAATTATTTGAGTAAAATAGCTGTAACAGCCTTTAACTCAGGTAAAAACTAGGAAGAAATATTCATTTAATAGTTTTTTATTTTGTAGCTCTATATACTTCCTCTCAGACAGCCAGGACCTTTGGTTTACATCTCAATATATTGGGTAATTGCTTCCTGCAGAGAATTAATAAAGTGAATTTCCTAGCTTCTCCTTCAAAGAAGAGAAAAACAAAAGAGAATGAGAGCGAGGCAACCCACAAAGGAGAACAGAGTGCCAACATGATGCTTCTAGGCCTGTCTTAATAAGGTTTTTGGCAACTTCAGTGAGAAAATCTATTTCCCTGACCAGTGCTTGTGAGCTGTGCAAGGTTTGTGATGACTGAAAATATGAAGATGAACTAATCAGAGCCAGACTTTCTCACTGCATCTCAGCAAGTAGGATTCCTGAGCTGAAACAATCATGTGGGTCAGGAAAGGGAGGAGCAGGACAACTGAGAACTAATTGCATGGAGACAGTCATAGATATTTTCCAAACAGAACTGAGAACTGTAACTGTCAACTTGCTACGGTGCCTGATTCTTTCCAACATCTACTTTCAATGACAAATGACAACAAATAAGTCTCTAGTATAAATGACAGAAAAATACCTGTCTGAGAGCAGGAATGGACAGATGTCGGGCACTGGAGGGGTGGGTGGCCTAAGTTTGGCCAGGGCCATTATATGCTCAAAGGTGATGTCCGTCTGAGTGCTGGCATTCATGAGTCGCACTTCTGGGGCTGTCCCATAGGCTGGTTTACTGAGAGGTGTTCGCCTTAGCACCTGGACCACGATAGGCTCCTTGGCATTTCGAAAAGCTTCCACTGCCTCTTCATGGGTAGCCTTTGAGAGATCCTTCCCATTGACCTGCAAAGATAAAAGGGCATTGCTCATCTCAGAGGAAAGAACAGAGAGACTGTCATGATAGATTAAGAAAAGGTAGGCAGGGGAGGTTTAAACAAGCTCTGCTATGAATTTTGTGAAGGAATATTTCATCAGACATTGACATTTATTGAACTATTCACCAACAGGAGAAAGTGATGGAAACTAGGAAAACAGTTATTTCTTATAACTTTACAAAACACACTATCAGAATTATTAGTAAAGATTTCAAACCTTAAACAACAAATAAGCCTCAGAAAATGATTAAAATCTTCAGCTAGGTAGAAATGTAAGTATATCTTTTTAAAAAAATGATCTATCAATCTTTTGGTGAAATTTTCAATATTTAATTAGTCTTGTGGTTGTTTGGTCTCTAAGCCATGTCTGACTCTTGCAACCCCATGGACTGTAGCCTGCCAGGCTCTTCTGTCCATGGGATTTCCCAAGCAAGAATACTGGAGTGGGTTGCCATTTTCTTCTCCAGGATCGTCGGACCCAGGGATTGAACCCACGTCTGTTGCACTGGCAGGTGGATTCTTTACCACTGAGTCACCAGGGAAGCCCTTAATTAGTCTTACTGACTTGCAATATAATTTCTGTCAGATTTATTTTATATTCATCATTTTTATCCAAGACCATGTTATTGCTTATGTGCATGTTATCCTAAGTCCTTGCCATTCACAGTATGGTTTGTGGGCCGGCAGCATAAGTGATTAGAAATGCAGAATCCCTGGCCATACCCCAGACCTGCTAAATAAGAACTGACATTTTAACAAGATTCCAGCTGATTTACATGCACAAGAAAGGAGCACTGGTCTAAAACACCTCTGAGAAAGTATGCCATGGCCCTTTGCCTCCTCACCTGTATTCATCTATACCAATTTATGACTCTCCAATGTAGCCTGGACATAACAGAGGAAGAGGGGATGTTTGCCCTTTTCTTCCATCACTGCTTCTCAGTTGGGCCAACCATTGGCATTGGGGGATAAAAATTTTTCTTTTAGTGACAGTCTCTCATGCCTGCTTTTTAAGGGCCAGTGATGTTTCCCCACCTTTGTGGCACCCAAAACACCCACAGGCTTTTCTGATTACCCTCTTGAGAGGTAGTACAGAGACTGCTCTCAAACTGTCATCAATTTATTCCCTTAACATGGGTTCTAATAACATAGCCTCTTAGTGGAAGTTGGGTTTTCATAAACAGCTATTGAATCCTAAAAGAAAGTAAAAACTGCCAACCCAAATTAACCAATAACGTTGGCTTTTGCAAAGAGGAAGAGATACTTGGGAGTACAGTACTGTGCTCAAAACCCCTGAAATTATAACATTTCTGGACAACGAAACGACTCATCTGCTGGTGAGGCTGTAATAACTGCTGCTGCTGCTGCTAAGTCACTTCAGTTGTGTCCGACTCTGTGCGACCCCATAGATGGCAGCCCACCAGGCTCCCCCATCCCTGGGATTCTCCAGGCAAGAACACTGGAGTGGGTTGCCATTTCCTTCTCCAATGCGTGAAAGTGAAAAGTGAAAGTGAAGTCGCTTAGTCGTGTCCGACTGTTAGCGACCCCCCCATGGACTGCAGCCTACCAGGCTCCTCCACCCTTGGGAGTTTCCAGCCAAGACTACTGGAGTAGGGTGCCGTTGCTGCACCAACAAATCTTTAGAGAGCCCTGGAAGCCTTCAAAAGACACAAAGGGAATCACTGAGTTGCAGCCAGCGAGAGATTGCCGACATTCAAATGAGCACACTTTCTCCCTCTCAGTAGAGAAAGAGTATGTGCATGCTCAGAGCAAATGTGGGATATTTTGGGGTAAATGATACAGTACCAGGTGGAAATTGTCATGTCATGTAGAGACAGGCTTAATGACCTGGATGAGCTAATTTACTCAATTGACCCTGGAAGAGTTAATGTGCCTTCAGAAACTGAGCAATTAAGTTTCCTCACCAGCACCATGTGACCCAGTACAGTTCATGAATAACTAGTAAGAAACTTCAGTTGGAGACTTGGGTGTTTACCTACCAATGTGCATACGCATTAATTTTCTCCATGAACTAGAACATTACCACTGAGTTTTCACTGATATAACTTTGGAATGGCTTGATGACTTTGGGCATATGGGGCAATGTGAACACAGTACACCTACTAACTTTTAAGCACTTTTGGATGACAGGCACTCTGGAGTGGGCACTACTCCTGAAGACCTGTAGTCAGCAAATGGTAAGAGAAGTTCCAGGGTGGAAAAGTACAAACTGAAATCTGGCTTCTTGTGTTGAAGAACATCATCCTCTGTCTCTTATGGTCAGTATTTACTAACTCCAGAATTATGGAAGATGATCCAGTGGTAGATAGACTGTTCTGTCATAATCTATGTGATATGAAAGAATTTCCCTTTTATCCACACATTTCCTGCTTCATGGTGTCCCTTCAACTGAGTGAATATTCATTTGTACAAGATTTCATACTTTTACCTCTCTGAAAAGAACTCTTGGTCATAATCTATTATCAGCTATTTAAAACCTACTGGAACAATGTCAATAATGCTATCTTTTCTTATAAGCATTGTATCTAGAGTAATTCCTAACAATGGCAGAATGAAAGTGTTCTTTTGAAGGAACTTTAAACATTGTCTGGAGGTAAATGGAAAATAATTTGCGGCCATGGTTTCTTCCAGTCATACATGAAATCCTGAGTGTGTGTGCACTAAGTCATTTCAGTCGTGTCCAACTTTTTGCGACATTATGGACCATAGCCTGCTGGGTTCCTCTGTCCATGGGATTATCTAGGCAAGAATATTGGTGTGGGTTGCCATGCCCTCCTCCAGAGGATCTTCCTAACCCAGGGATTGAACCCTCATCCCTTATGTCTTCTGCATTAACAGTAGGTTCTTTGCCACTAGCACCACCTGGGAAGCCCACATGCTGCTGCTGCTAAGTCACTTCAGTCGTGTCTGACTCTGTGTGACCCCATAGATGACAGCCCACCAGGCTCCCCCGTCCCTGGGATTTTCCAGGCAAGAACACTGGAGTGGGTTGCCATTTCCTTCTCCAATGCATGCATGCATGCTAAGTTGCTTCAGTTGTGTCAGACTCTGTGTGACCGCATAGACAGCAGCTCACCAGGCTTCTCCGTCCACGGGATTCTCTAGGCAAGAATACTGGAGTGGATTGCCATTTCCTTCTCCAGGGGAAGCCCATGTGAAATCCTGCTAATGTATAAATTGTATGTTATTAAATAGTGAAGAAATGCCATTATTCTATTTCTTCCCCAAGGTGGCTCAGGACTCTGCCTACAATCTAGTCTTGAGACTCCTTTGTTTCTTACTTGTTTTAGCGATCTTCAAAGAAAGAATAATTTTTAAAAAGTAAGTTCCTTAATGATAAAGGTTATTTATCTTATGCTCCTATAAGTGAAGTAAGATCATTTTTGCAAAGTTCAGAAAACTATAAAAAAATTCGCAGAAACAAAAAATTACTGGAGAGTATTTTAGCCTGTGAAATTATTAGCTTTTATCATAATACTTAGTATATGCAGACAATATTAGCATTCATACAGCAAGATTAATAGCTATTGATTCTAAGACCTGTACATTCATTCATTTACAATCATGGCATTTATATGCAGAATTAATTTTTTGCTTTATGGACAATTGAATGCAATCTTAAAAAATGACAGTCAATATAATCTCCAGTATCTTACTTCCCTATTGGGAATGCTCTTTTCTTCTAGTTATCATGCAACTGACCCCTATTTTCATAAGCTGTTTAATATCTCTCAAAGTAAAGAAGTCTATGACCTTTAAAGGCTCAGTATACTGCCCCATGTGATCTCTTAGAAAATGTAAGCACTGATGATACAAAACACTCTTTTTTTCACTTCACTTGAAGTTCATCAACATACTGTTAGCCTACCAAAAGGTCACCGTAAGTTATGCCTTTTGCAATAGAAAAAAGAAGAGTTTAATTGGTATTTTCTGGCAGTTCCTTTACTCAGTTATCATTAGTTACCACTGGGGAGAAGAATAATTTTGAAATAATACCTGAAATTTTAATCCTATAGAAAATTTTGAAGTAAATTAACAAATTCATAGCAAAACTGTATTTTCCATGTGGTTAGATCCTAAACCAACAAGATATTTGGTATTTCATAGTGCCATATCGTTATCCTTTTACTTCTTTTCCATCATATTCTTTCCTTCCCTCCCTTCACTATTTCTTCCCTCTTCCTCCCTCTCTACCTCAATCTTGGTTTTGTATGGACAATATATGTGAAATGAAATTGGAGGAGGAAAAGTCAGCTATTAATGGCATTCCAGTTAATATAGGTAGTGAAGAACGCTGATCCAAACTGTTCCAGGTGCCTAAACCATGGAAGGAAGCAAAAGTGGTAGAAGTTGATTTTCAGGAGGAAAAACTGGGTGAAGAGTGTTGGGAGCAAAACTGATGGGAGGAAAGGTAATTTGAAAATTAAGATATAACCATGTATTACAGGGTGTGGGTTTGAAGAGTACATGCAGAAGGCTGATGATTTGATTTAAGCATTGTGTAGAGAAAGAGACCTTTTTCTAAAGTGGTTGTTAATGAAATGAGTGAGAGGTCAGAGCGTCCTAATAAACATGAGAAGTATATGAGATAATTCCCTCTATTACTATAACATTTAGATTTTTGATAACTGTGGACAAAACTGATTTGTTTCTAAAGCTACCTGGCAACTATAGTAAAACTGAAAAGACTCATGTAATTGCTCTCTGATTAGAAGCTCACAGCCCCAGAGTGGAGCAACTGGACTCTGAAATGGTTATTAAGTCACCTGATTTGAGGTAAATGAGAAATCAGGCACAGTATTGATAAAGAAGATTATCAGAATTGGTAATAGCATAAAAGAGGAAAGGAAGATGCTAATGACAGAAGTTCTTGGAGAAACAGAGATGTGGTTATCCTCAAGAAGAAAAATAGATTTGGGATTGGAAGCAAGTATAAAGAGGAGCCTTAAACATGCCAAGCTTGGAGCAGTTCTACTGGATGTTTAGTGACTAAAAGAAATCCTAAGCATGGGAAACTCTTTCCAGAGAAGGTCTTCCTCTTTCCTGCACTTTTTATCAATTTAGTTGATATGTTGAAAATATATACACATTTTTACAGATATGAAAAAATAAATGTCTTGCTTCCAAAAAATTATTTTCCATTTTATTGATATAGGGAAGTGAATAGGAGACAATAGTCACTTTTCAGCAAGCAATGCAAAAGAAGTGAGAATCCATTTGTTGTGGCAGATGGGCTAATTAATCCATAAGCAACTTGTGAATGTTAAGTAAAAAATATAGCTTTTCATATGTAAACCAAATCAGCTATCATTTGGGGAAGCTTCTGTTTAACTAAAAATCAATCTACTCTTTTGGATAAGCTGCAAAATCTGAGCCACTTGTCAACAACCTCCCCAGAGTGACTGGTGGCCTCAGCTTGTATGTGAGCTCTTCTGCTCTGATTATTCCTCCAAATCCAGCCACATGCACAATTTTCTTGAGTGTCAGAAAACAAACAGGATTTTCTTTTTTCCGAAGCACAAACAAGGGCATGAATGACTAAATCACCCTGGTGCGATTTCATTTCCAAGGTCAGCTGTTTGGGACAGTGAGGGTTTCCAAACCTCTGTGCCTCTTACAGAAACAAGGGCTTTTAAGTATCTCTGCCTTTCATGAGATAATACATATAAGAATACTCAGTAGAAGAGGTGCAGAATACCAAAGATTATGTACAATTTCAAGTGGAGAATAAGCAAGCATAAAACACTTAAATGCTGTTTTTTAATGTTTATAAAATTTAGTTTATTTTTTTCATTCATTCACTCATTTATTTTCAGCATTATGGAGATATAAATAACAACATAATAAGATATTTAACATGTACATGGTAGTGATTTAATATATGTAGTATTGTGAAAGGATTCCAAATAGCTAATTAACACATTTATCACTTCAATTAATTAATTATGCTTTCTTTTAGGTGAGAACATTTATATTCTATTTGCTTAGCAAATTTCAATTATATAATACAGTGTTATCAACTACAGTCACTATTTTTACTTTAGATCCTCACATCTGAGTATTGTAATTCTGGTTGGGCATGACAGTTTACAAGAACTCTCACCCTCACGAATAACTATGAAATTAATTTTGATTAGAATCCCTATGTGATTGCTGATCAAATTCTCTGATAATTATGGGGGTGTTATAAAAACAGAGCCTAATAATGTTTTATGTAAGAAAAAAGCAATATTTAAATTGCTGCTAAAATGTTTCATATGAAAGGAATTTAAAATAATCCAAACTCTATATTCATTAAAACACTTGGCATATACAATCTGTAAATCAGGACTTTTGGCTTCTGAGGGAGAGGGAGAGGGCGGGATGATTTGGGAGAATGGCACTGAAATATGTAGACTACCATATAAGAAATGAAGTGCCAGTCTATGTTCAATGCAGGATACAGGATGCTTGGGGCTGGTGATCCGGGGAGATGGGGAGGGAGGTGGGAGAGGGCTTCGGCATGGGGAGATCATGTACATCTGCGGCTGATTCATGTCAATGTATGGCAAAACCAATACAGTACTGCAAAATAGAATAAAGTATTAAAAAAAAAAGAAAGAAACAAAATTATTAAAAAAAATAAAGAATTTAAGCATATCGCCTTTTTCTAAACTTGGTATGTTTGATTCTAGAAGGACATCTGTTATGTAAATTGAGGACAGCATAGCATAAGAAATATTTATAGCAAAAAGAACTCACAGAAAAGGAATTGTGCAACATGTTATGAAGAAAATCTTGTGAGATTGACTAAACTTAATTTTGAAACGTTTAAAAAATATTGTCAATGAAAAAAAACATTGGTAGGCCTATGATAATCATATTTTAGAAAGTGAGAACGTAAAAAATGTTATGTTGCACCAAATCAAAAGTCTGTATAGTTCGGTGTTCTTTTGACAGTGCTGTTGTCAGATTTTGGGAAGAGAATATGGTAATTATCACACAGGTTCTAATGAGCAGACTTATTCAGAAGTGGTCCTGGGGCTCCTTCTGTCTTGCCTGGACTGCAAGGTGGTAGCTTCATTTTCCTGGTGTGTGAGGTCTTGCAGCTTCCCTTGAGCTCCAAAGGCTCCCCAGTGCTGGGTAGCTGGCTTTCCCAGAAAATGGAGATAACTGACTTCTAACTCAGGCAGCCTAAATCTCCTGTGTTTCCTTCCTGACAACGTGACCCTAAGAGAGCAACAGCAGGGTGGAGTTTCTGCACTGGAATACAGACCCACTGTATGTGCAAGAGTTCCAGGTCCCCGTGTGCTGCTGACCCCTGACTTGTTTTCCCAACAGAGACTGTGTTGTGCTTTCTGTGCTATGCTTTGTTGCTCAGTTGTGTCTGACTTTTTGCCACCCCATGGACTGCAGTCCACCAGGCTTCTGTCCTTGGGGATTCTCCAGGCAGGAATATTGGAGTGGGTTGCCATGCTCTCCTCCAGGTGATCTTCCCAACCCAGGGATCAAACCCAGGTTTCCTGCATTGCAGGTGAATTCTTGTGACTGAGCTACCAGGTAATCAATAGAGACTGTGGTCTAACCTATAACTTGCAACAGTGCAGAATTTGCCCTATCAACCCTGTGTGACACACATTTACAACATAAAGAACTGAATTTATTCAAAATGCTTCTACATGTAACATTATGAATTGCAGACTCCCATTAACCCAAGGAGATATTTTAAAAGCCTAATAATATATTTAGTTAACTGATTGTGACACTGAGGTCACTACTACAGGATGCTGTTTCCCAGCTCCTTTCACAGTACATCTTGATGACAAAGTGTTCCCAAATGCAAGCAAGACTCATCTCCCAAGTTTTCTTATTAAGATGTTGTAGACCCAGGACTTCCCTAGTGGTGCACTGGATGGGAATCTGCCTGCTAATGCAGGGAACATGGATTCGATCCCTGGTCTGGGAATATCCACACGCTGTGCAGCAACGAAAGCCCCTGAGCCACAACTACTGAGCTGACGCTCTAGAGATGGTGAGCAGCAATTCCTGAAGCCTTTGTGCCTGGAGTCTGTGCGCCTCAACAAGAGAAGTCACCGCAATGAGAAGCTGGTGCACAGCAAGGAGGAATAGCACCTGCTTGCTACAACTTGAGAAAGCACTCACGCAGCAGTGAAGACCCGGCACAATCAAAAACAAATTTTATAAAACGTTATAGACGCAGTATTTATGGATTTNGACGTGGATTCGATCCCTGGTCTGGGAATATCCACATGCTGCGTAGCAACGAAAGCCCCTGAGCCACAACTACTGAGCTGACGCTCTAGAGATGATGAGCAGCAACTCCTGAAGCCTTTGCGCCTGGAGTCTGTGCACCTCAACAAGAGAAGTCACCGCAATGAGAAGCTGGTGCACAGCAAGGAGGAATAGCGCCTGCTTGCTACAACTTGAGAAAGCACTCACGCAGCAGTGAAGACCCGGCACAACCAAAAACAAATTTTATAAAACGTTATAGACGCAGTATTTATGGATTTTTCAGAGCTCTTCTTGAACCAATTTATATTTTTGGTTATAGGAAACCTTGGGGATGCATTTTTAATAATTGCCTTTCCCCTTATTATCTTTTCTCTGTCTTAATTTTCATATTCCTTCTTTAGTATTTTCTGTTTTTTTCTTCTCATTGCCACACTTTTCTTCCTGGATTTCCCATTTGGCTGGGATTTAGCAAATTTGAAGAGTGGTTATATATGTGAATGATTCCAATTATTAAAGGAACAGGTTATGATAGTTTTCATTCTTACCGAGGGAAATAAAATATATGCAACATAATTTTATATCCCTCATTATAAATAAATTTATCTTCCCTCCCCTTAATGAAAGAAATGGAAACTCCTCTTTGGCACATGAGCTGGTGTTTCTTGGTTTGTCCCTGAGATCCATAGTGTACTCTTTTCTACCCAGCTCTGTCTATGCTGGGATGCNAAATAAATTTATCTTCCCTCTCCTTAATGAAAGAAATGGAAACTCCTCTTTGGCACATGAGCTGGTGTTTCTTGGTTTGTCCCTGAGATCCATAGTGTACTCTTTTCTACCCAGCTCTGTCTATGCTGGGATGCTGCCAACTGTATTCCATGTCACTGGGCTCCCTTGCTTTATGTCTTTTGCTTGCCTTGGCCAGTGGTAAGAGAGCTAATGTTCTGTCTTCATCCAAGCCCTCCCTTCCTGGCTTTCAGGATGCCAGCTCTGGTCCGGGTTGGTTCACACCCTGGCTTACCTTACCTCTTTCGGGTCTGTGAGTAGTAAGGATTTCTCTTTCTATTGCTTCTCCTTGTGTTCATTCCCTTAACTCTGCTCATACCTCTGTAAGTGTTCCTTTCCTCAATGAAACTCTTTGAGTGTGCTCTCTGTTTCCTACTTATTAATATAACTAGGCATGGAACGCCTCTGATTTTTTTTTAAATAATAAAATAATGGTTAAAGGGGTGGGATGGGGAGGGAGACAGGAGGAAGTTTCAAAAGGGAGGGGATATATGTATACTTATGGCTGATTCATGTTGAGGTTTGACAGAAAACAGCAAAATTCTCTGATGCAATTATCTTCAATAAAAAATAAATTAATTAAAGAAAAGCTAAAACTTACCACCTTGACCCACTATTGGTGATATTAATCTTTATGACTTGATGAAGGGCAGAGTGACAGCACTCGAGAGATGGGGTGGGGAAGAGAGGAGAGACAGAAAATGAATCTAAAGCACATGTAAAATGTTAATGTTAAATATGTTAAATGTTTATTAAAATGTTAAATAAAATTCTTGATGTATGGTATTTGAGAATTCCTTGTACTATTCTAACTTTTTGATGAGTCTGAAATTATGTCAAATAAAATGTCTCAAGATACTGTTATATTTGTTATTAGCTACAAATATATTTATGCTATAATCATTTAGAGTTAGCAAATAATTATAAGCAATTGATGAATTATAAGGTCCCTACAGAGTATTCCTGTATTTGCATATCTTTAAGAGGAACAAATTCTTAGTCTGAACTGAATCTCTTTTTTCTTGTGCACATATCACACACACACACACACACACACACACACACACACACATCCCTACAGCAAAAAACACAGATTCCTATCACCAACTTTATCACTGTCATAACAATTCATCTACTGAGTATCACCTGAAATCCTGTTCTCCTCCAAGCTGAGCTATTTAAAAAGATAGATGATTGCCTTCTGGCTAATTGTAAGAGTTCTTTCATTACTATAAAAGACTTTTTATATCTCAAGTAACTCTATAAGCAGTGAATAATGACTTGAAGTCTTTGGAGAAGAGTCCACTGATGAAATGGTAGGATAACAACTACTTATTGACCTTTTACTTCCTAAGATAATACTAAGCTGATGTAGTTGATTATTAATAAACCTATCCATTGAGTTTGACACATCAGATCTAAATATGTTAAACTTAGAGAAATTCTGATGGAGACATAAAATTTCCTGCAGCAGGCCTAAGGGTGTAAAGACATAAGGCATGCATAGGGCAAATGCTGTTAAAATGAACTCAAACTGTTTCATTGGGAACAAACTTCATTGTGATTAAATGACCCAGATTTTCTTTAAAAATTACTATAAACAGCATAACCAACTAAGGATTCAGACAGAGCTATACATTTTTCATACTCACTGAACAAGCGGAAATGTGCTTTCAGCCCTTGGACAGGGTCTCTTGGTACCATTTTCATGATGAAAACATATGTGGATATTAAGAACATAACTTTGGGTCTCAGCCATACTAGCATAGTATCATAGAAGTGTTAAAAATAACTTCCTGTTAAATCAAAGGAATACTAGTGTTATACATAGCTACTAATGAGGGACAAGATAGTGACTTATTTGTAATAGGACACCGATGACAACATCAGAGATGCTGAGTACATCTTCACCAGAAGTCCACTGTCCCCTGTCTACAAGCATATCAAAACATGCTTAGCTATTTAAATGCTTCTGTGCAAAAAACACTGAATGACAAGAAGCTGCATGTTTTGTCTAGTACTGTTGTTTAAGGGCCCCAAACGTGTTTGGCACATACTTGACACTCAATACATATGTTACATAAATTTTTATGTATTTATCAGGATGCATGTTAAAACAACCTGGAGAAGGAAATGGCAACCCACTCCACTATTCTTGCCTGGAGAATCCCATGGACAGAGGAGACTGGCAGGCTACAGCCCATGGGGTCACAAGAATCAGACACAACCGAGTGACTAAACCAACACCACCATGTTAAAACAAATGTGACTGGGTTTGTCTCTAAAGTTACCTGTGATTATGTAGAAACTGCATGCCTTTCATTGCCCAGCTCTATTGTATAGCCCAGTTATCCATATCATTACTTTTACTTAAATCTACCATAAAAATGGATTTGAGTGGCAAAGAAAAGGCATTAATTGCTCTGCTCTAGAGCCCCGCCTGGAAAATTCCATGGAGGGAGGAACCTGGTGGGCTGCAGTCCATGGGGTTGCTAGGAGTCGGACACTACTGAGCGACTTCACTTTCACTTTTCACTTTCATGCATTGGAGAAGGAAATGGCAACCACTCCAGTGTTCTTGCCTGGAGAATCCCAGGGACGGGTGGAGCCTTGTGGGCTGCCGTCTATAAGGTTGCACAGAGTCAGACACGACTGAAGCGACTTAGCAGCAGCAGCAGCAGCAGACCCCCACCCCCCACCACCACCATTCAGTGTTTTAGCAAAAAGAACAAGGATGTGGGAATCATTCGGGGCTGGGGTCTATACAGAGTTCTCAGTATCAGCTGTGGGACTTTAAGTTATCTAAATTCTATGAGCCTCAGTTAATTCATCTGGAACAGGAGACAGTAACACCCACTCACAGAGCTATGGACAGGATCACGTAAATAATACAGCCAAGGCAGCTGACATGCTATGATGTTGACTCATGCTTCCTTGATTCCCTCCCTTCCTTCCTGGGGAGCTCTTGAGTGACAGAGACCAGGTGATTCTCTGGGGACACAAGAAAATACCTGTGCTTACAGTCCAGGCAGCAGCAACGACAATACCGGTTAGCACTGAGTGAGCATTCTTCACAATATGCCAGAAGCTGAGCTAAGCCTTTGGCCTCTGTTAGCTCAGTCACATCCAAGAACAATCATGTGAGGTAAGAATTTTATCCCCATTTGAAAGCTGTGGAAGCCGAGGATCAGAAGGCATAAGGAAAAGCACCTGCTCTCACAGTCTGCTAGGGAAAAACAACAGCTACATCTGTAATTGTAAGCAAACTTGTAAACAGCTGAAATAAAGGTGCTAGTATATTTCTATGGAAGTATCAAGGGCTAACCATACCTGGCAGTATTGTGGTTTGACTCTAGGACTTGACATTTGAGGTGATCTTAAAGATGTAGAGTTTCATTAGCAGCAAAGATGGGAGTAAGGAAGAGAACCCCAGGGCAAAGGAATAAAAGAACAAGATTTCTGGGAACCAGTAGGAGATCTGGTGTAACAGAGTTCAGAGGGATTTGGGTAAGTACAGAAAAAAGAGTCTGGAAAGGAGGCTTTCACAAGATTCCAGTGTTTGCAATGGGCCGTGGCAAGGAATTCATTCACCTTGCATCTGAAATATAGCACGGGCTCATTTAGATTTTGAAGATAACTCCAAAGTCTGCAGTGAGAAGTAACTAAAGCAGGGAAGGCGTTTAGAAAGATCAGTTCAGTTCAGTTGCACAGTTGTGTCTGACTCTGCAACCCCATGGACTGCAGCACACCAGGCCTCTCTGTCCATTACCAACTCCCAGAGTTTACTCAAACTCATGTCCATCAAGTCAGTGATGCCATCCAACCATCTCATCCTCTATTGTCCCCTTCTCCTCCCACCTTCAATCTTTCCCAGCATCAGGGTCTTTTCAAACGACTCAGTTCTTCACATCAGGTCCAGATATTGGATTTCAGCTTCAACATCAGTCCTTCCAATGAATACTTAGGACTGATTTCCTTTAGGATGGACTGATTGGATCTCCTTGCAGTCCAAGGGACTCTCAAGAGTCTTNAGATATTGGATTTCAGCTTCAACATCAGTCCTTCCAATGAATACTTAGGACTGATTTCCTTTAGGATGGACTGATTGGATCTCCTTGCAGTCCAAGGGACTCTCAAGAGTCTTCTCCAATAGCACAATTCAAAAGCATCAATTCTTTGGCGCTCAGCTTTCCTCACATTTCAACTCTCACATCCATACATGCCTACTGGAAAAATCGTAGCCTTGATTATAGGACCTTTGTTGGCAAAGTAATGTCTTTGCTTTTTAATATGCTGTCTAGGTTGGTCGTAATTCTTCTTCCAAGGAGTAAGTGTCTTTTATTTCATGGCTACAGTCACCATCTGCAGTGATTT
>SJYW01051748.1:46002-74669 GCA_006410735.1 Raphicerus campestris
CCCAGGGGTCTCCACTCCGCCACGGCCGCGCCGCCCGGGGGGTCTCTGCCCCCATCACGGCCACCCTGCTAGGATCTGCACCCATTACCTCGCCCCAGGGGATGACCTCGACCCTCACGACCTCGCTTCTTAGGGGTTTCCACCTGCCCCTCCCAGCCGAGCCACCGTCACTGCCCGCCCCATGCATGGTCTCCACTCCCGCCATCTGGGGGTCCGCTCGCATGGCCGTGTTTTCTTGGGGTTGTGCCCTCCGTCGCCTCACTCCCAAGGGGTCTTCTGGTGACCTGGAGTAGCCCTGGACACTCACTGATCCGGTTAGGTGCTGGGATGTACAGGAGCTGAACTCGAGACCAAATGAGCTGCAAGATCTGAGACGAGGCATTCCCTGGAGTTCCTGGGGAGAGGCCTGCTCCGGGTGGGAAGTGGGCGCGAGCCTTCCCCCCACCCCGCCCCCCCACGTCTGGGAGGCTCCCTTGCGGGCTCTCTGTCCACCTGTCCTGGATTTGAGCTGAGCCGGTATTTCTGTATTGCTGTTTCCATGGCCACCCCTGACTCAGGGACAATTTGTGCTTCAGTTCCTGCCACCTGTGTCCATTCTCATCAGCTCTGCTGGGGAAACGACCAAAACCAGATGAGACTTGCCCACCGTGATACCCACCCAGGCCAACCTCTCCCAAAGCGCCCCCTGGACTGTCAGCCCCAGGGTGGGGCAGCCCTGACCCGGGGGGGATGTGACCACTCGGCAGGTCTCTGAACCACCTGCCTCCTTAGGGACCGTGGCGCGGCTCCAGAAGCAGGTTTCCTTGTCCTTTCCATGCTGATTCCCAGAGCCTGATGCTTGCTCACCCTGCACAGACCCAGCCTCAGAATGGGGGCCTCTGGGCACCAGGCTCCACACTTCCCCAAGCCCCTGGTCTGTGGCTGGAGCTGCCTCACCTGATGCTGGACGATGGCCCAGGCTGGGTTGGGGGTTGCAGTGACCCACACAGCCCCAGCAGACACGTGCGCCTGTCAGCAAGCAGTCCTCTTTAGAGTCACAGCTGGCCCTGGGTTTGCTCACCATAGAGAGGGGATGAGGGGGATTGGAGCCCCGCCCCCCCACACCCACCCCACCCTCAGGGGCTCGGGGACGTGGCCTTGGACAGAGGCCTCGGTCCTCACCTGCTTCTCAGGAGGGTTTGCAAGGCAGTCAAGGAGCAGAGGGTCAGGGGCTCCCAAAAGCTTCTGTGCAGCAGTTCAGCCCTGCTCAGGGAATTGTCCGCTGTGCTGTGACCATGTCCTTGCAGCCCCCCTGCGCCCCCCAACTATGGCAGTTTGCAGGTCCCAGTGGCCCTGGTGGAAAGTCTACACTGAGCTGCTGAGAGAAACGGGGAGCAGCAGGGAGGGTGGCTGTGGCCCACATCACCCAGGGACAGTCCGTAGGCTGATGTGCAGGTCTGCTCACCACCCGAGTTGCTTGCTCACCTGTCACTAGGACAGGAGTGACGTGGTTTGCAATGCTTGTTCTCACATTCACAGCCACTGACCCATTTTCTGAGCACAAGAGCCAGCCTTCGTCTGTCCCACAAGCCTGGTGGAAGGCACATTCTCCATCCACTCCTGCAGGGGTGGTTCGTCCCGAGCAGGCAGGCTGGTCCAGGCGCCACAGCCCAGCTATCCAGCATCTCCAGCTGCCTTAACAACTCTCCTGGACTGCTGGACCCAGATCTGATTCCTCACTGCAGGGCCGGAGGCTGAGACAACCACTTGACACTGTAGACACTGAACTTCTGTGTGGCCGACCTCCCCTGGGCCAGCTGTGCTGTGGAGAGCAGGCATCGCCTGTTGTCAACCTGCACAGGCTGAGCAGTGTCCGAGGTTCCAGCGAGACATCCAGCCCAAGAGACTGTTTGGTCTGTGACACAGCGTTATAAGCCGTAGTACTGTAGACACGTTTCATAAATGAGAATCTGAGCTGTTCTTGTCATTGTAAAACAATGTAAAGAGTCTTATGAATGTATTTCCTTATGAAAACTATTGTAAAATTTTTTTATTAGGAAGATTCTTATTTATTTAATACTGAACATTGGCCGACTTTGTGATATAAAGTACACAAATTTAGGAGTCATTCTCTCACTTCTACATTTTCTTGGAAATAATTTTAGTGCAGTGCTCAATGAACTATTGATTTCTATTGTTAGAGGAGATTTAACAGAGGAATTTCATTGAAACTGGAATGGGAATGTATATTACATTATGAGTGGTGAAAATTGTGGATGCTGGTTTTGTGAATGTAACCCTGTCAAGCTCTGTGACCCTCATCATGACCACGTGCCTTAAAGCACTGCCCGTGCGCTGTCAACAGCATCTGGGCGGAGCCCACCACAGACCCTGCAGCAGCCTGGTCAAATCTATTAAAAATATTACAAGACAATTGGGGTGAAAACTTTGTTTACAAGTGAGATCGTATCAAGGAGGTCTTGAGGGCTGCCTCTCCTGCAGGCACTAAAATTAACATGGATGCACCTCGTGTGTGTGCGGGGGTGGGGTGGGGTGTGGGTGTGTGTATATGAGGGTCATGTGGATGTATGTGTGTGTGTGCGTGTGCGGCTCAGGGTTAGTGGAGAGGCTGAGGGCACAGGCTGAGCTCCAGATACGTGTGTGTGTGTGTGTGTGTGTGTGTGTGTGAGTGTGAGGCTCGAGTCTGGTGCAGAGCCTGCAGGCAGAGCCCGAGTCCTGGATGCGTGTCTGTGAGGCTCAGGGTTAGTGCAGTCTGCGGGCAGAGCCTGAGCCCTGGGAACCCGTCCCCACCCCACACCCCTAGCAGAGATGGGGGCCACCAGCACTGCCTGCTGGAGTGGGAGGGCCAAGCACCTGCCACACCAAAAGGGCCCAGAGAGGGCAGGCCTGGGGCTGGAGACGTAGGTGGGCATAGCTGGGTCCAGAGCCAGGGGGACAAGGCTGGTGGGAAAGACCCTAGTGTGGCAGTTCAGTTCAATCACTCAGTCGTGTCAGACTCTCTGTGACTCCATGGACTGCAGTGTGCCAGGCCTCCTTGTCCACCAACAACTCCCGGAGTTTGCTCAAACTCATGTCCATTGAGTCAGTGACACCATCCAACCAGCTCATCCTGTCATCCCCTTGTCTTCAGTCTTTCCGAGCATCAGGGTCATTTCAAATGAGTCAGTTGTTTGCATCAGGTGGCCAAATTATTGAAGTATTGGAGTTTCAGCTTCAGCATCAGTCCTTCCAGTGAATATTCAGGACTAATTGCCTTTAGAATGGACTGGTTGGATCTCCTCGGAATCCAAGAGTCTTCTCCAATACCACACAGTTCAAAAGCATCAATTCTTCAGCGCTCAGCCTTCTTCACAGTCCAACTCTCACATCCATACATGACCACAGGAAAAACCATAGCCTTGACTAGACGGACCTTTGTTGGCAAAGTAATGTCTGCTTTTGAATATGCTATCTAGGTTGGTCATAGCTTTTCTTCCAAGGAGCAAGCGTCTTTTAGTTTCATGGCTGCAGTCACCATCTGTAGTGATTTTGGAGCCCAAGAAAATAAAGTCTCACTGTTTCCATTGTTTCCCCATCTGTTGGCCATGAAGTGATGGGACTGGACGCCATGATCTTAGTTTTCTGAATGTTGATTTAAGCCGGCTTTTTTCTCTCCTCTCACTTTCATCAAGAGGCTCTCTAGTTGTTCTTCACTTTCTGCCATAAGGGTGGTGTCATCTCATCAGTTCAGTTCAGTTCACTCATTCAGTTGTGTCTGACTCTTTGCGACCCCTTGACCTACAGCACTCCAGGCCTCCCTGTCCATCACCAACTCCCGGAGTGTACTCAAAGTCCATCGAGTTAGTGATGCCATCCAGCCATCTCATCCTCGGTCGTCCCCTTCTCCTCCTGCCCCCAATCCCTCCCAGCATCAGAGTCTTTTCCAATCAAAAAACTCTTCGCATGAGGTGGCCAAAGTACTGGAGTTTCAGCTTTAGCATCATTCCTTCCAAAGAACACCCAGGGTTGATCTCCTTCAGAATGGACTGGTTGGATCTCCTTGCAGTCCAAGGGACTCTCAAGAGTCTTCTCCAACACCACAGTTCAAAAGCATCAGTTCTTCGGCGCTCAGCTTTCTTCACAGTCCAACTCTCACATCCATACATGACCACAGGAAAAACCATAGCCGTGACTAGACAGACCTTAGTCGGCAAAGTAATGTCTCTGCTTTTTAATATGCTGTCTAGGTTGGTCATAACTTTCCTTCCAAGGAGTGTCTTTTAATTTCATGGCTGCAATCACTATCTGCAGTGATTCTGGAGCCCCCCAAAATAAAGTCTGACACTGTTTCCCCACCTATTTCCATGAAGTGATGGGAGCAGATGCCATGACCTTAGTTTTCTGAATGTTGAGCTTGAAGCCATCTTTTTCACTCTTCTCTTTCATCAAGAGGCTTTTTTTAGTTCCTCTTCACTTTCTGCCATAAGGGTAGTGTTATCTGCATATCTGAGGTTATTGATATTTCTCCTGGCAATCTTGATTCCAGCTTGTGCTTCTTACAGCCCAGTGCTTCTCATGATGTACTCTGCATAGAAGTTAAATAAGCAGGGTGACAATATACAGCCTTGACGTACTCCTTTTCCTATTTGGAACCAGTCTGTTGTTCCATGTCCAGTTCTAACTGTTGCTTCCTGACCTGCATATAGGTTTCTCAAGTGGCAGGTCAGGTGGTCTGGTATTCCCATCTCTTTCAAAATTTTCCAGTTTATTGTGATCCACGGTCAAAGGCTTTGGAGTAGTCAATAAAGCAGAAATAGATGTTTTTCTGGAACTCTCTTGCTTTTTCCACGATCCAGTTGATGCTGGCAATTTGATCTCTGGTTCCTCTGCCTTTTCTAAAACCAGCTTGAACATCTGGAAGTTCACAGTTCATGTATTGCTGAAGCCTGGCTTGGAGAATTTTGAGCATTACTTTACTAGCATGTGAGATGAGTGCAATTGTGTGATAGTTATACCATTCTTTGGCACTGCTTTTCTTTGGGTTTGGAATGAAAACTGACCTTTTCCAGTCCTGTGGCCACTGCTGAGTTTTCCAAATGTGCTGGCATACTGAATGCAGCACTTTCACAGCATCATCTTTCAGGATTTGAAACAGTTCAACTGGAATTCCATCACCTCCACTAGCTTTGTTCGTAATGCTGCTAAGGCCCACTTGACTTCACATTCCAGGATGTCCGGCTCTAGGTGAGTGATCACACCATCGTGATTATCTGGGTCGTGAAGCTCTTGTTTCTTGACCTACATACAGATTTCTCAGGAGACAAGTAAGGTGGTCTGGTATTCCCATCTCTTGAAGAATTTTCCAGTTTGCTGTGATCCACATAGTCAAAGGCTTTGGCATAGTCAATAAAGCAGATATTTTTCTGGAACTCTCTTGGTTTTTCGATGATTCAGGGGATAGTGCAAATTTGATCTCTGGTTCCTCTGCCTTTTCTAAATTCAGCTTGAACATCTGGGAGTTCATGGTTCACGTACTGTTGAAGGCTGGCTTGGAGAATTTTAAGCATTACTTTACTAGTGTGTGAGATGAGTGCAATTGTGCGGTAGTTTGAGCATTCTTTGGCATTGCCTCTTTGGAATTGGAATGAAAACTGACTTTTCCAGTCTTGTGGCCACTGTGGGTAGACCTGGCCCTAAATGTCCCAGTGGATCCCAGCCCCCAGGTGGAGGCACCTGGGGCTGGAAGTCTTCTCCAGTGGGTCACCCTCCAGGCCTCCCTGTCAGAGACACACCTTTTAATAGCTGGATTTTCTAACTTTATTGTAATTGTTTATTCTCGCCTGCAGTGAGTCCCAATTATGGCACACAGGATCTTTCACTGCTGCGAGGGCTTAGCTGCTCTGTCGCTTACTTCCCTGACCAGGAACTGAACCCACATCCCCTGCATTGGAAGGTGGATTCCTAACCACTGGACCAGCAGGGAAGTCCACTGAAATTTTATTGTATAAAGAAGCTAGCAATTTGCTACATGGCTCAGGAAACTCAAACAGGGGCTCTGTATCAACCTAGAGGGGTGAGTTGGGGGAAGGAGATGGGAGGGAGTTTCAAAAGGCAGGGGATATACATGTAACTAAGGCTGACTCATGTTGAGGTTTGACAGAAAACAGCAAAATTCTGTAAAACAATTATCCTTCAATAAAAAAGAAATTAATTAAAACAAACAACGCTATAGCAAGTGAAACTCTAGGCCATTGACATTCTAAGAGGACTTAGTAATTACAGCCCTTTCCAAATTGATGGAAAGCAGTCTCCAGCAAGGAGGAGGCTTTTTCCTGCAGCTGACCCCTGCCCCAAAACACAACACTTATTGCTGGAGTTGGCAATCAGGGTGGGGAGGCCAGGGCTGCAAGCCCCTGAGCCCTGTAGGTGAGTCCTCTGGCCTCTGCAGCCTCTGGTGGTCCTGGGCTGGCAGAAGCCTCACCACGCCCCTCTCTTTACCAGGCGTCACCTTGTCAGGTCAGTCATGTCTGCTTAAGGTCTCACAGCCTCTTCCCACACAGGAGGGCCTCAAGGCAGCTGGACACCCGTGCTGCCCACCAGCCCTGACTGAGGTCCTCAGTGGAGGAAGAAACCCAGCCCCGCTTCCAGGCTCTGCGTCTGTGTCCTCATTAGGGGAGCGCAGACTGCATGAGGCCAGTGCAAGGGACAGCACGGCAGGCAGTGTGGCGAGCACTGGGGTCAGGACCCTTCTCCCCGGCGTTTTGGAAACCTGCTAAATAAACCTGTCAGAAATTTGCCGACTTGAAAGATGTGCTTCCACTGAACAGCAGTGGAAGACTCGATGTGTCTGTGAAGTCAGCTCCCACCGTGAGCCCAGGATGCCCACCGTTGAACCCACTGCCACCAATAGGCACACGGGGCGTGAGCAAGGGGCAGATGCTGGCCTTCAGCACAGGTGCCCACGGACCTTGCACTGAGTGACCTGGAGATGGCCCTTCCCTGGGCATCAGTGTGGACACCATACCCACCCACCGGGAGTGGCCCTCTGCCGTGGGCCCCACCAAGCCACCCAGCACATCCTGGCCCTTGGAATGTGGTGGAGTCCAGCATTCAGCTCAGGACCCACCACGGTGCAGGCGTGTGGTGGCCACCACAGGGCCGGTCACTTGGGTCAGCCGCCACCATCTGCAGTCACCGTGGGTATTTACTCAAGAAGTAACTCAGAGTGAAAATTCTCTCATTACGTGGAAAAACACATGTATTTTAATTATTATGTGGGGCAACAACTAATGACTGCTAACACTCAACTTTACTAATTCAGAAATCACGCACAACCGAGTCCTAGACTCTCAGTCTGGTCAGGCAGGAGCTGGACTGGACTGACAAGCCAGCAGACAGCAGCTGGCAGGAAGGCTGAGAGACGGCCATGCCTCTCCTGTGCCAGGGTCAGCTGTGAGAACCGCCTCTCACGTCTCCATCTAGGCTGTGAGTCCTCCAAAGAGAGTCCTCCCACCAGAATCGGCTGTGAGAACCGACTCTCGCGTCTCCATCTAGGCTGAGTCCTCCAGAGAGAGTCCTCTCAACAGATCAGCAGTGAGAAGTGTCTCTCACGTCTCCAAGGTTGTATGTTACTCCTCCTCCAAGAGAACCCTCCATGTGAATTTTCTGCCTCTCGTGAGGAGAAAACAGCATGGCACGTGCTCTGGTTCTAGATGGCTGAGGAAGGACGGGGCCCTCAGAGCAGCCCAGCACCCACACACTGTGAGGAGGAGCTGGGGCGAGTGCTGGAGCCATCCCGCAGCCACCGCGGAGTGCGGTGCCGAGAGCCGTGTCCAGCAGGGCGGCGTCGGAGTCAAGACTTTGCCCAGGGCTCCCTGTTCCCTCAGGTGCAGACCTGTGATCTGCTGGGTATGAGAGTAACTCGCGGGCGCTCCTAGCCTCGTCCACCTGCCTGTGGGTTCACCCACCACACCTACCGCATGGCCTGCTGGCAGGTCTGCTCCCAGGGAGGCCTGACCTTGACCTCAGGCATCTGAAACCTGAAAGTGGCTTCTGGGCGGGTCTGCAAGGTCATCACCAGTGAGGTGGTGGCAGGAAGCTGTCAGTCCCTGACAGCAGTTCAGCGTTTTTATCGAGCAACAGTTTGGAAGTGTGCACACCGGGCTGGGGGTGGGGAGGGGAATGCTTTCTGGCGCGCGGCTGTCTGAGGCTGGGGTTGCACCGGCTACTTGAGGAGCTTGGCCACGTTGAGGCTGGGGACCGCGATATCCTTGAAGATGGGCACGTAGTCGGGGCTGGCCTGGGCCGGGCCCTGCTCCAGTGTCTCGATGATGGTCTGCTTCATGTCCCGGCTGGCGTCCCCGCGCATGGCCAGCAGTGCCCCGATGTGGTCATCCCTGGGGGCGAGGGGGTGTCAGGGTGCAGCCGCAGGGGAGCCCCCCCCCCCACTGGCATGCAGGAGGGCCCGGAGCCAGCACAGGATGAGCATCCAGAAACCTGTCTGCTTGGCCACCCTCCCCCCGGCACACCACGCCCAGCACGGTGACCCGAGCGCCTCACTATCGTCTCTGAAGCACGCTCTGCCCATGTTGCCATCTGCAGGCCTCAGGGTCCTCACAGAGGCCCAGAGCCGCCGCACTCCCCCTGCCGCGGGGGCTCCCACCTAACTAACACCTGTGACTCTCACCCTCCCCAGGGACTTCAGGAGAGACTCTGCCAGCACCTGATGTCCGGGTACTTGCTGACCAGAGTCGAGACCTCCAGGTAGAGCAGAGAGGGGTCCGTGAGCTTGATGACCTCCGCGACAGCGACGATGGTGTCACAGTAGCTGTCCATCTCCTCGCCAAAGCCCTGTGAAGCGGCAGGGCGCTGAGCGGCGCGTGTGCCCGGGGCTCGGCCCAGCACCCGCCTCTTTCACGGCAACCCCTCGGGACTTGCTCTCCAGAGAAGGCTCAGGAAGGGGCAGCGGGGCAGCCTGAGCCCTCTGGCGGCCGGGGACACTTAGCGCCCGGCACCCGCCCAGGCGGTCCCAGCAGGAAGAGGCGGAGCACTCACGGAAGCCAGCTTGCGGAAGAGGAAGCGCAGCTGCTCGGCCTCGCGCACCATGCGCTCCGCGCCGTCCTTGCGCTCCTCGGCGCTGCGGAAGGAGATGCGCTTCTGCATGATGGCCCGCAGGTACTCCTGCACCGCGCGCCGGTGCGCCTCGGCGATCATCCGCTGCGGACGGGGCGCGGTCAGCCTTCCCGTTTCAGTGACACAATTTCAGTGTCTACAAACTGAGCTCTTCTGAGGCTTTCTTACCAACTCCAGTTTAGCAGGGCACAAGCTCACCTTGTTTCACGTCTGGGAAAAGGGCAGGCACAGCAGCCACGGGGCCGCAGCCAGAAGCTGGCGCCGCCGCGTCCCTGCGGCTCAGGCCTGTCCTAGAATAAAGTGCCCGCGGGGGGTGCCTGCCTGCAGCCTCGCCCGACATGTTCTGGGCACAAACCCACTGCCGAGTGCTTCCTGTGGGGGCAAGGCGGTGGGCGGCAGCTGGGCCTACCAGACTGAGACCCCTTCAGGGGCTCGCGGGCCGCCCGGGGGGCACTGGGGCTGGTCTCTTCGCCCTGCCGGGCCTGCGCACACCTCTGAGCGTCTCAGCTCAGGGGGAGTGTGGAGCTGACGGGAGGACTGGGCTCTGGCCAGGCCCCTGCTCTGCCCCTCCCACCTCCTACCCCAGCTCAGAGGGCTCCTCAACGCTGGTCTCTGCAGACAGTACGACTCTGGGAGCATTTTGGAGAAGGCTGTGGTTCTCTGCGGAGCCCACCCTCAGTGACAGAAAGACCCCAGGCAAGTGCTGACACGACACACAGCATCAGGGCCCCGAGACACGAGAAGCCCCTTCTACCACGGAAGCCAGAGCTCCTGCCCTGCACCAAAGCGAGCGGGACCCCAAGGGCCCCGAACAAGACACAGTGAGACGGCGCCCAGCCCCTCAGGGACCCGGGGGAGGCCAGGCTCTCAGCAGAGCAGACGGTCCCACAGGAGAGGGGAGCCACAAGCCCAGGCTGAGGGCGTTACACGTCACCGTCAGATCAAGGCACAGAAGGTTCAAAGAGACAAAAGGCGGAATCAAAAGCTCCACAAGCAACAAGAGATTCAGAGCTGAGCGAAATGGCCCCACCTCTGACCACCAGAAGCTCCCGCCACAGGCGGGACCGTCAGGGTGCGGACTCCTCTCGAGATCCAGGGGCCGGGACTCCTCGCGCCCCGCGCAGGGGCCCTGGGTTAGATTCCTGGTCGGGGAACTAAGACCCCACGTGGGGCAGCTAAGCACAGGCAAGTACTGAGTCTGCACACTCTAGAGCCCTTGAGCCACAGTGAAGACCCAGGGCAGCCGACATGAACACAAAAATAAAATAAAAACCAAACTCCAGACTCTCCCTGCACCACTCTGACGGCAGAGCTAGAATTTAAGCTTTCAAATTCAAAACTTTCACAATTTAAACTTTCAAGGGGCAAAGATGCTCCTTCCTAGGGTTCCCAGCCAGGGCAGCAAGACGAGAAGATACAAAGACACGAGGACCAGACAGGAAACTGCAGGGTGACGCTGTTCACAGACACTACAAGCGTCTCCGTGGGCCCCGAGGGGGCCTGAGACCCGCCTCTGAGCGTCGNGGCAGCTGGGCCTACCAGACTGAGACCCCTTCAGGGGCTCGCGGGCCGCCCGGGGGGCACTGGGGCTGGTCTCTTCGCCCTGCCGGGCCTGCGCACACCTCTGAGCGTCTCAGCTCAGGGGGAGTGTGGAGCTGACGGGAGGACTGGGCTCTGGCCAGGCCCCTGCTCTGCCCCTCCCACCTCCTACCCCAGCTCAGAGGGCTCCTCAACGCTGGTCTCTGCAGACAGTACGACTCTGGGAGCATTTTGGAGAAGGCTGTGGTTCTCTGCGGAGCCCACCCTCAGTGACAGAAAGACCCCAGGCAAGTGCTGACACGACACACAGCATCAGGGCCCCGAGACACGAGAAGCCCCTTCTACCACGGAAGCCAGAGCTCCTGCCCTGCACCAAAGCGAGCGGGACCCCAAGGGCCCCGAACAAGACACAGTGAGACGGCGCCCAGCCCCTCAGGGACCCGGGGGAGGCCAGGCTCTCAGCAGAGCAGACGGTCCCACAGGAGAGGGGAGCCACAAGCCCAGGCTGAGGGCGTTACACGTCACCGTCAGATCAAGGCACAGAAGGTTCAAAGAGACAAAAGGCGGAATCAAAAGCTCCACAAGCAACAAGAGATTCAGAGCTGAGCGAAATGGCCCCACCTCTGACCACCAGAAGCTCCCGCCACAGGCGGGACCGTCAGGGTGCGGACTCCTCTCGAGATCCAGGGGCCGGGACTCCTCGCGCCCCGCGCAGGGGCCCTGGGTTAGATTCCTGGTCGGGGAACTAAGACCCCACGTGGGGCAGCTAAGCACAGGCAAGTACTGAGTCTGCACACTCTAGAGCCCTTGAGCCACAGTGAAGACCCAGGGCAGCCGACATGAACACAAAAATAAAATAAAAACCAAACTCCAGACTCTCCCTGCACCACTCTGACGGCAGAGCTAGAATTTAAGCTTTCAAATTCAAAACTTTCACAATTTAAACTTTCAAGGGGCAAAGATGCTCCTTCCTAGGGTTCCCAGCCAGGGCAGCAAGACGAGAAGATACAAAGACACGAGGACCAGACAGGAAACTGCAGGGTGACGCTGTTCACAGACACTACAAGCGTCTCCGTGGGCCCCGAGGGGGCCTGAGACCCGCCTCTGAGCGTCGGGGCCTGAGCTCCCCGTATCAAAGCACTCGAGCTTCTGCAAGGCAGAAACAGAAGCCGATTTTAAAGCAACAACGGCGAAGACCACCCCAGGCCTCGACGACTATCCCTGAGCTTCCCCAGCGGCTGCCTGACCCTGGAATGGGGACGGGGCGTCTCACGGGGCCCGGAGGGACTGGTGAGCCCTGTGCTGAGCGCTGCCCGCCAGGCCCAGAGCACAGACATGCAGCGGCTCCCGGCCTCTCGCCAGAGCCGTGGCCACGCCCCAGCCTCACTCGGCCCCACTGCCTCGGGGCTCTGGGCCTGCCGCCATGCGCTGGGGCCCTGGGCAGCTCGGTGGATGCCCCGTCGCCTCCACGCCTTCCACCTTGAGACACCCGTGTCCCCAACCTGCTTGGGGCACAAAACCACCCCTGAATTCTCACCCTGAGAACTAATGACACCAGAGTCTACAGGAGATGCCTGGGGACTGAGACCACATGGGCCCCTTGCTCTTTCTTACCTTTCTGTACGGCTTCTTAATTTTGGCAAAATCATTGAAGTAGTCTTCTACGGTGACACAGATGGTGTCTGCAGCGTTCGACCCCGACAGCCACTTCTTCGTCATCAGCTCACTGAGATGTTGCTGGAAGCAGAAAGCACAGGAGACACCCTCGTGCCGGCCCGTCATGGGGGGGGGGGCCAAGGAGTCCACCTTCGCACGCCTGCCTGAGGCTGTGATCACCACCACCACAGTCGTGCAGAAACTGCACACACACTTTACCCACGCGAGGTTGACACTGCACCTGATGGAGGCATCTGTGTGTGAGTGTTTCACCCGAACTGACTACATCTATTTACTGTGTGGCTGCTCTGTAACTTACGTACTCATTTCTGATGGGACATTTAAAATGTCTCATTTTCTGGTTACAAAGAAGGCTGCGGTGTCTGTATGTTTCTGCAGGTGAAATCCCCAAACCAGAACTGCAAAAGGTAGCAAATTACAACCCTCATGACTGCTGCCTCCAACACTTCTACCAACTGCTCCCCAAACCATACCAATTCACAGTGCTGCAAAGAATACAAGAACCTCTTTTTTTCCTCAAGCCCTATCACTGTGTGGTAGAAATGTTCTTAATCCACGGCATCCAGGTAAGCAACACAGACATCGTTTTAATCTACTCTTCTTAGAAGATTGTAAGACTGGGCATTCTGTCTCCTACTCAGGACACAGATTACTCCCTTTCCTGTGAAATATCACTCATGTCCTCTGTCTGTTTCTCTATCATGTTGTCTTTTTAAACTGTTTGTTTTCTAACCATTTTGAGACAGACATCATGAAATATCCCGCCCATAACCCCAGGAGCTCCTCCCTGCAGGACCTAAGACATCATGACTCTGCTTTTCAGTATATTCTCATTCCTGCCATCCCTGTATAACATGAGCCATTTCCATGTAAACTCACGTGCTTGTCACACTCCACGCCTCTGAGGTGACCTGCCTGGGCCTCACTCCTGACTATGCGCCGTGCTTGGCTCAGTCCAGTACTCGCCAGGAACACCACCAGCTCCCACCCCGAAACCGACGGGACACTTCCTGGAAGCGTGTCTATGCGACACCATGTCGAGAGGGCCCAGTGCGGGGCGGGGGAGAGGGCGCCCACCTCCAGGTCCAGGAAGACTTCCTCCAGCAGGCTGCTGCAGCCCTCTTTGGCAATGGCATCCAAAACCCCATCCATGCTCGGCTGGCTCAGAGACACGCCTTCTTCCGCCTCGTGCTTCAGATACTTCCTTTTTAAGCTGACTATGGACTCTCTGCAGGGGACAGACAGGGTGCCGTGAGGCGCCCGCCCGCCGCCACCGCCCGTGCGCACCTGCCCGTGCCCGCGGCTCACTTGAAGGTCTGGCAGTTGTTGATGACGGCGACCATGTACTGCACGTAGCAGTGTGGGTGCTGCCGGTCTCGCAGATGCTCGTCCCTGTACAGCTGTGCCTCCTCCTTGTACCTGCGGGACCAGGCGGTCAGCACGGCCCGGCGCAGTCGGTACCACACCCAGCAGACAGGCCCGCCACTGGCACCTCAGCAGGGGCTCAGACTGAAAGACTGCGGGGCGGGGCGACCTATGCCAACGGCAGCTCGTCAATTAAAACAGATTATTATAAATTTCATATCAGGTCTTGAAATATGGCTCCATATTCTGATTATACAAATATTCTGAAACATTTGTAACTGGGAAAGTATTCTTTTATCTGACATGTAACTCGCCTAGAAACTCATACAGTAGTGTTGGGAATGTGATCAAATGTTAGATAAAACGTCCTTTTCCAAAACTTCCCCCAAAGAAGTCAAACTAAAAATACATCAGACTTTAAGATGTCAGAAGCAGAAACTGAGATGGCGGCACACTTCACTTCTGAACGTTTTCTGGAGATTCTCAAGACACAGTAGCAGAAGAGCACAGCACACCTGCGTATCTGATGTTTCCAGAGGCTCTTCAGGAGGGAGCAAACGGAAAACTGGTGACTAAGGGAGTATCAAGCACTAACTCCACGGTTCTGCCCAAAGCATGGCTCAGTTAACCGCACCGCTGAGGCTGACGAGGAGAGTGTCAGCTTCACAGAAGAATCCCAACAAGACGCCCAACTCAGGGCACAACTCTCGCGGGTGGAGGCCGACAGGGACGCGTGCAGGGCGGGCTGTTGGCACCTGAGCCACCAGGGCAGGAGTGCGGAGGATATGGGCCTGCTGCGTTCAGGCCCAGGAGTGAGGAGACACAGAGGGGCCTCAGCCTTTAGAGTCAGTGTCTGGTCTGGGGCAGACAGCAGCCTGAGGCCTGGTGGGAGAGCCCTGGGAGCTGGACAGGAGGGCGTGTGGTCTCTATGGGCCAGGGGCCCAGGGGGCAGGCCATCCACTGACGCTGCCTGGATATACAACTGTGTGAGCAGGCAGGTCCAACACCAGTGGGGTCCTCAAATGCAGCATGGTGCCGTGGGCAGCCAGTGGCCACTCGTGGCTGTCGTGTGCCAGTCAACAGCACTGAGGTCAGGGCAGGCAAGCAGGTGAGCCGTGCCACAGGTCTGGTGTCCGCAGTCAAGCACGGCTGACCCCTGAACAATGCGGGTTTGAACTGCACAGGTTCACGGCCATGTGCATTTTTTTTCATTCACCGTGCCCGCTGCACAACGGGAGTAGAGGCTGGCTGAAGCTGCGGACTCGGGACCACGGGCAGGACGGTNGCCCAGGAGCGAGGAGACAGAGGGGCCTCAGCCTTTAGAGTCAGTGTCTGGTCTGGGGCAGACAGCAGCCTGAGGCCTGGTGGGAGAGCCCTGGGAGCTGGACTGGAGGGCGTGTGGTCTCTATGGGCCAGGGGCCCAGGGGGCAGGCCATCCACTGACGCTGCCTGGATATACAACTGTGTGAGCAGGCAGGTCCAACACCAGTGGGGTCCTCAAATGCAGCATGGTGCCGTGGGCAGCCAGTGGCCACTCGTGGCTGTCGTGTGCCAGTCAACAGCACTGAGGTCAGGGCAGGCAAGCAGGTGAGCCGTGCCACAGGTCTGGTGTCCGCAGTCAAGCACGGCTGACCCCTGAACAATGCGGGTCTGAACTGCACAGGTTCACGGCCATGTGCATTTTTTTTCAGTCACCGTGCCCGCTGCACAACGGGAGTAGAGGCTGGCTGAAGCTGCGGACTCGGGACCACGGGCAGGACGGCCTCTTGGGAGATGCTCTGTGGACCTGCAGCTGTAGCGGGGGTCCACCCTCCAGGGCCCACATCTTCCTCTGAGTCAACTGTGCTTCAGCACAATGAGGGGAGAGAATCAGGTGAGGCCCAGGGTGGCTTTAAATGGACGGCTCTGGAGCTGGACAGTGGGCTGAGCAGCCCTTGTGTCACGCTGCTTCTGTGTCTGAAAATCTCCTTCATGAACAGTTCAGAGGTGGGAGAACCTGGTCTTTGAGAACCTTCCTTCCTTCTGAGGGAAGGTGGCCTCCCCAGCCCCCCAGGAAATCGGACACCAGGAAGGCAGCCTGGAGGAGGCCCCCTGCTCCACCCTGGCAGGAGCTCCAGCCCCCCTCCCCACACTCAGCACCCGCCCCGCTGGGACCCCAGGGGGTGCACCCACGAAAAAGGCAGGTAGTAAGACAGGGTGTGAGTTCTAAATAGCAGAAGAAGATGACTATGATGAGTGCAGCCTTAGATTCTTTTTAATACTAGCCAGACTAAGATCAACACAGTTTAGCTTTTCATTAAAAAAAAAAAAACACAAAAAAAACACTTTATAATTAGCACACAGGTAAGAATACATACCTACTTAAGAAAGAATTCATTTGCTGAAGACACAAAACTAGAACCTTTGTTTTCAAATCTTCACTTATCTGAGCAGCAACTTGAAGGTTCTGCTCGAACATCTAAAAATTGAAGAACTTATGAACTTTGATATAAAGTCATGAGGATACAAGTTTCCCATATCAGTCTCCCAGAAGTTAACTGGTAGTTAGGACAATCGAAATTCAGAGAAAAAAATGAAGCCACTTGAAAAATAACAAAGTTAATTCAACAAACACACAAAACTTTCTCAGCAGGTTGAAAAAAAAAAATAAACCCCAGTGAACCATTTCCTGATCACCTATAGACAAGCTGGCCTCCCCCAGGGGAAACACACATTCTCACGGGAGATGGGGGCCAGGGTAGCTGAGGGCACATGTGGACCGGTCCCGGCACGCGGGTTCCTTAGGAAGAACTGGGAGAATACACCCTAGAGCAGGGGCACCAGATGAGGACAGGTGGGGAAGGACTGGAAGGCAAGAGCCTGCCCCCGTCACCACAGGACATCAGTCTCCAAATAAGGAGAGGGTGGGCCCAACACTCCCAGGGCCGCCAAGGCCATGCGGGGCCCAGCTCCGCGTCTCACCAGGAGCGTGTGTGAACAAGGCCAGCAACTTCTGACAGGGGACTGGGCGGGACAGGAGGCGGCAGGCAAGCACACTCGAGACACAGCAGGCGTCAAAATCCAGACTGACCGTAAGAGCGCACAATTACCCTAGAAACCTACAGGACTCCGCCAAAGTCCGTGAGACTCGCCTAGGCCGCGTCCATGAAGACGAACGCTGGCCAGTCACCTCGGGAAGCAAGCACCAGACACATGCCGTAGTTACGGGGCGGCCACAGCAACGGTCTGGTCCCGTGAGCCGGCTCTAGGGGCATTTTAGTCGCCTTTAATTTCATTCAAACGGCTCTGTCAGACTATCCAGACACTCACATCAGCGTGCACTGTTTTTAAAAATTGGTGAATTTTTGTGATGCCATTTTAACATTGAAAGTGGAAGAGAAAAGTAATTTTCTGGCACATTATGTTTTCCTGCTTCAAAAGAAGTAAACACACAGCTGAATGGCAGAAAGGCTTATGCAGATGAGTGGCAAAGGCGCTGTGACTGATGGAAGGGGAAGTGGCTTGCGAAGTTTCATGCTGGAGATTTCTCTCTCACCAGGGGGGCAGACCGGCTGAAGTTAACAGCAATCATATCAAGACGTTAACTGTGAACAGTCAATGTTCTACCACATGGGAGACAGCCGACACACTCAAAATACCCAAGTCAAGCGCTGAGAATCATCTGCACCAGACTGGTTATGCGCATCACTTCGATGTTTGGGTGTCATGTAATTTAACTGAAAAAAACCTTCTTGACTATATATCCACATACTACATAACAAAAACATTTCATTGTTAAAACAAATTGTGACAGATGGTGACAAGTGGATCCTATACAATAATATGCAACGGATGAGATCCTGTGGCAAGTGAAATGAACCACCACCAACCATACCAAAGGCTGGTCTTCATCCACAGAAGGCAATGTTGGGTATATGGTGGGACTGGAAGGGAGCCTTCTATTATGAGCTCCTTCNGTTCTGCTCGAACATCTAAAAATTGAAGAACTTATGAACTTTGATATAAAGTCATGAGGATACAAGTTTCCCATATCAGTCTCCCAGAAGTTAACTGGTAGTTAGGACAATCGAAATTCAGAGAAAAAAATGAAGCCACTTGAAAAATAACAAAGTTAATTCAACAAACACACAAAACTTTCTCAGCAGGTTGAAAAAAAAAAATAAACCCCAGTGAACCATTTCCTGATCACCTATAGACAAGCTGGCCTCCCCCAGGGGAAACACACATTCTCACGGGAGATGGGGGCCAGGGTAGCTGAGGGCACATGGGGACCGGTCCCGGCACGCGGGTTCCTTAGGAAGAACTGGGAGAATACACCCTAGAGCAGGGGCACCAGATGAGGACAGGTGGGGAAGGACTGGAAGGCAAGAGCCTGCCCCCGTCACCACAGGACATCAGTCTCCAAATAAGGAGAGGATGGGCCCAACACTCCCAGGGCCGCCAAGGCCATGCGGGGCCCAGCTCCGCGTCTCACCAGGAGCGTGTGTGAACAAGGCCAGCAACTTCTGACAGGGGACTGGGCGGGACAGGAGGCGGCAGGCAAGCACACTCGAGACACAGCAGGCGTCAAAATCCAGACTGACCGTAAGAGCGCACAATTACCCTAGAAACCTACAGGACTCCGCCAAAGTCCGTGAGACTCGCCTAGGCCGCGTTCATGAAGACGAACGCTGGCCAGTCACCTCGGGAAGCAAGCACCAGACACATGCCGTAGTTACGGGGCGGCCACAGCAACGGTCTGGTCCCGTGAGCCGGCTCTAGGGGCATTTTAGTCGCCTTTAATTTCATTCAAACGGCTCTGTCAGACTATCCAGACACTCACATCAGCGTGCACTGTTTTTAAAAATTGGTGAATTTTTGTGATGCCATTTTAACATTGAAAGTGGAAGAGAAAAGTAATTTTCTGGCACATTATGTTTTCCTGCTTCAAAAGAAGTAAACACACAGCTGAATGGCAGAAAGGCTTATGCAGATGAGTGGCAAAGGCGCTGTGACTGATGGAAGGGGAAGTGGCTTGCGAAGTTTCATGCTGGAGATTTCTCTCTCACCAGGGGGGCAGACCGGCTGAAGTTAACAGCAATCATATCAAGACGTTAACTGTGAACAGTCAATGTTCTACCACATGGGAGACAGCCGACACACTCAAAATACCCAAGTCAAGCGCTGAGAATCATCTGCACCAGACTGGTTATGCGCATCACTTCGATGTTTGGGTGTCATGTAATTTAACTGAAAAAAACCTTCTTGACTATATATCCACATACTACATAACAAAAACATTTCATTGTTAAAACAAATTGTGACAGATGGTGACAAGTGGATCCTATACAATAATATGCAACGGATGAGATCCTGTGGCAAGTGAAATGAACCACCACCAACCATACCAAAGGCTGGTCTTCATCCACAGAAGGCAATGTTGGGTATATGGTGGGACTGGAAGGGAGCCTTCTATTATGAGCTCCTTCTGGAAACCAAACAATTCCAACAAGTACTGCTCCCAATTATACCAGCTCAAAGCAGCACTCGATGAAAAGCGTCTGGAATTAGTCAACAGAAAATGCATAATCTTCCACCAGCATGACATAAACCTGCATGTTTCTCTGACGATCAGGCAAAAAGCATTACAGCCTAGATGGGAAGCTCTGACTCATCTGCTGTGCTCACCAGACATTGCACCTTCAGATTGCCATTTATTTCAGTCTGTATAAAATTCTTTTAATGGAAACAATTTCAGTTCTCTGGAAGACTAGAAAAGGAACTGGAACAGCTTTTTGCTCAAAAAGATAAAAACTTTTGGGAAGATGGGATTATGAAGTTGCCTGGATATACGGCAGAAGGTAGTGGAACAGTGAATAAGTTGATTAATAAAGTTCTTGGTGAAAATGAAAAATGTGTCTTTTATTTAAAAGTTGAAGCACTTTTTGGCCAACCCAATAGCTTCTGGTTTGAAATAAAAAACTGCTAGGAACACAGAAGACGTAAGGTTTTGCGACCATGGGCAAAACTACTTGGCAAGCCTGACCCCTGGCTCCCCAGCTCTGGAGAGAAAAAGGTTCTCCCTGAGGTCAGCATGCAACTATGTATGTGTGAAGCCCCTCGAGGCCCCGCGGTGGGTGGGGGTAGTGTGCGTGTGTGNCCAAGGCCATGCGGGGCCCAGCTCCGCGTCTCACCAGGAGCGTGTGTGAACAAGGCCAGCAACTTCTGACAGGGGACTGGGCGGGACAGGAGGCGGCAGGCAAGCACACTCGAGACACAGCAGGCGTCAAAATCCAGACTGACCGTAAGAGCGCACAATTACCCTAGAAACCTACAGGACTCCGCCAAAGTCCGTGAGACTCGCCTAGGCCGCGTTCATGAAGACGAACGCTGGCCAGTCACCTCGGGAAGCAAGCACCAGACACATGCCGTAGTTACGGGGCGGCCACAGCAACGGTCTGGTCCCGTGAGCCGGCTCTAGGGGCATTTTAGTCGCCTTTAATTTCATTCAAACGGCTCTGTCAGACTATCCAGACACTCACATCAGCGTGCACTGTTTTTAAAAATTGGTGAATTTTTGTGATGTCATTTTAACATTGAAAGTGGAAGAGAAAAGTAATTTTCTGGCACATTATGTTTTCCTGCTTCAAAAGAAGTAAACACACAGCTGAATGGCAGAAAGGCTTATGCAGATGAGTGGCAAAGGCGCTGTGACTGATGGAAGGGGAAGTGGCTTGCGAAGTTTCATGCTGGAGATTTCTCTCTCACCAGGGGGGCAGACCGGCTGAAGTTAACAGCAATCATATCAAGACGTTAACTGTGAACAGTCAATGTTCTACCACATGGGAGACAGCCGACACACTCAAAATACCCAAGTCAAGCGCTGAGAATCATCTGCACCAGACTGGTTATGCGCATCACTTCGATGTTTGGGTGTCATGTAATTTAACTGAAAAAAACCTTCTTGACTATATATCCACATACTACATAACAAAAACATTTCATTGTTAAAACAAATTGTGACAGATGGTGACAAGTGGATCCTATACAATAATATGCAACGGATGAGATCCTGTGGCAAGTGAAATGAACCACCACCAACCATACCAAAGGCTGGTCTTCATCCACAGAAGGCAATGTTGGGTATATGGTGGGACTGGAAGGGAGCCTTCTATTATGAGCTCCTTCTGGAAACCAAACAATTCCAACAAGTACTGCTCCCAATTATACCAGCTCAAAGCAGCACTCGATGAAAAGCGTCTGGAATTAGTCAACAGAAAATGCATAATCTTCCACCAGCATGACATAAACCTGCATGTTTCTCTGACGATCAGGCAAAAAGCATTACAGCCTAGATGGGAAGCTCTGACTCATCTGCTGTGCTCACCAGACATTGCACCTTCAGATTGCCATTTATTTCAGTCTGTATAAAATTCTTTTAATGGAAACAATTTCAGTTCTCTGGAAGACTAGAAAAGGAACTGGAACAGCTTTTTGCTCAAAAAGATAAAAACTTTTGGGAAGATGGGATTATGAAGTTGCCTGGATATACGGCAGAAGGTAGTGGAACAGTGAATAAGTTGATTAATAAAGTTCTTGGTGAAAATGAAAAATGTGTCTTTTATTTAAAAGTTGAAGCACTTTTTGGCCAACCCAATAGCTTCTGGTTTGAAATAAAAAACTGCTAGGAACACAGAAGACGTAAGGTTTTGCGACCATGGGCAAAACTACTTGGCAAGCCTGACCCCTGGCTCCCCAGCTCTGGAGAGAAAAAGGTTCTCCCTGAGGTCAGCATGCAACTATGTATGTGTGAAGCCCCTCGAGGCCCCGCGGTGGGTGGGGGTAGTGTGCGTGTGTGTGTGTGTGTGTGTGAGAGAGAGGCCCCTTGGCCCTGCGGCCACGCACCTGGAACACGATGGCGGGCAGTGTCGTCTGATAGTAGCCGTCCTGGTCGGCCTCGGGCTCCGTCTCCTTCATCCAGTCCTTCCTGTCGGTCTCCAGGGCCTTCCGCAGCCAGGCAATGATGTTGGACTGAGCCGCAAGGAGGACAGAGCCGGTGGTGGAGTCGACAGCCCATCTCGGGGGAGCAGCTGCAGAGCAGCCTGCCCGCCGCCCCTCTCCCTGGGCCCCGAGGGCTTGGGAGGTGCCCCGACCTGCCCGCCCACCAGCCCGCTCCTCCTGCTCCCGCTCAGCGCTGGAGGCGGGCAGGGCCCCTGCATGTCCAGGTAGCTAGTCTCAGCCCAGGGGACAGGCAGGTCCATCCTCCAGCGGAGCAGGTTCCGACCAGTCCAGAAGAGGGCGCCCTCCCTCCGCCCTGGCTCCATGTGGGACCAACCCGTGACTCACAGTCAGCGTAGACATGTAGGTGTCGAGCAGCGCGGAGACCACGTCTGCAGAGAGCAAAGGCTCCAGGAGGGCCACATCCACCTCGGGGGCCAGCTCCGCGTTCCCCATCATCTCCACACTGCAGCAAAGGGGGGCAAGACAGACAAACTGATCACCAGGCAGGCGGGAGAGACAGACAGACGGACTGACCACCAGGGAGGTGGGAGCCCCTCGGCAGGGCTGCTCCTGGGCTGCGGCTCACTCAGCTCCAGGACTGGAGCAAGGCTGTCCCCTCCCGCCGCCCCGTCTGCCCGGAGGCTGGAGGGGAGGTCCATGTGCCCTCCGTGGCACCCTGGGGACACGTAGGGCCCAGCAGGCAGGAGGCCCTGGGAGCCAGGAAATGAGCCCTGGGTTTAAACGTAAGGTGCAGGTGCTAACCCTGATGCCTGCAACCGGCCCATGGGGCCCAGGAGGCTGGAGTGCGGATCGAGTGCTGGGAAAGAGCTTTCACAAAAAAACATGAAAGCGAGCTACAAGGCTGGGTTCCCAGAAGACCAGGGCTGATTGCTCCGATGACTCCTTAAGCGCGGGTCCAGAATGACAACCCTAGGTACAAAGAGCACCCAACACCTGTAAGGAACTCCCCAGGTCTTCCTGCATGAAAAAGTACCTCATGACACTCTGCAAACACCCAAAGACTATCTATAGTCTAGACAATTTCTGCCCCAAGAACCTTAATTCTGCATGAACATGTTTCTAGTGTGGGAACAGCCCAATGTTTCCTCTGAGAAAGTCCAACACAGCAGAATACGACGAGCAACAGGAGGCTGTCAAAGAACTGCCACCGACAGAACAGTGCTCACGCGTGGTAAGTGAGGAACACAGAGCCGAGACATCGCCGGCCACGCAGGTGCACACGCCACCGTTTGGTGGCTCGAGCACAGCGGGGGCCCAGACCCCAGACTCAAGTCCTGCTCCCCACCGGCCGGCCGACTGACGCTGGGCACAGTCCCCCCAGGCCTCAGAGCGAAGGGACGGTGAGAGGCCTTCCTCAGGGGTGACCCACAGGGCCTGTGCACTGGGGATGGCTGTGGCGGGCGGCTGGCACGCAGGGAGCTCAGAGGTCCCAGTCCCGCCCAGCCGCTACAAGTGCGTCAGCCACAACCAACAGGCATTCTCTTTCTCTTCACACTTTCCTGCACTGAAATGCACACACGTGCATGTTCTTTACTATAAGCAGCTACCAAACAACCAACAGAACACAAAGCAAAGAACCCCCAGACGAGGCCTCCCCGGCGGCCAGACTCCCGCGCAGCGCGCGAGACACGGGCTCAGCCCGACAGGGGAAGATGCCACATGCCGCGGAACAGCCGAGTCCGCACGCCCCAGCTGCTGAAGCCCGCACCCTAGACTCCGTGCTCCACGACAGCAGGAGCCACCACGGCGAGGAGCCCGTGCGCCAGAACTCAAAATCAGAATCAGTTAAAAAAAGACTTAAAAAAATCCCCAAACCTCACTACTAAAACAAGAGATTCAGTTTCTACACATTAGCGACAAGACAGGACAGGATAAACTGGGCTTCCCTTTCACTGCTGCTGCTGCTGCTGCCAAGTCGCTTCAGTCGTGTCCGACTCTGTGCAACCCCACAGACGGCAGCCCACCAGGCTCCCCTGTCCCTGGGATTCTCCAGGCAAGAGCACTGGAGTGGGTTGCCATTTCCTTCTCCAATGCATGAAAGTGAAAAATGAAAGTGAAAAGTGAAAGTAAAGTCGCTCAGGCTCCTCCGTCCACGGGATTTTCCAGGCAAGAGTGCTGGAGTGGGGTGCCACTGTCTTCTCTGTCCCTCTCACCTTTAAGACTTTGAGAACACCCCACCACCACCTTGTTCTTCAAGTCCAACCTCAAAATAATGCTGGCACAAAGGTCATGGCCCCTTCATGGAGTGACGAAATCTCAAGGCCGAAGAGCAAAAGGATGGCTGATCTCTGCGCACGCAGGGGAGGAGAAACGAGACTCGGGTTGTCGGAAGCCCGCGAGAGCACCTGGGGCCCCTTCAGCAGCCACGCGACTGTGCAGGTCACGGAGCCTCCGGGTTAGACAGCCAACGCCTCTTGCTCCTGAGGTCACCGTGGGGCACGTGCAACGCTGAGCTGCTCGCCACTGTCCAGGCGCAGGAGCCCCTCAAGCACAGGAGCCTTTGCACGACCCAACACCGGGTCACAGGCAGCCCAGGAAGGAGACGCGTCCGCCGGAGGCAATGCCTGCAGGTGCCAGGTGCCCGCCCTGGGTCGATGACCCAGCGAATGTGCAGACTGCCAGCGGCCTACGGAACAGGAGATGGCGGGTATGAAGGGGGAGTTACCTGGTGTAAGTGTTCAAAACCCAGGTCAGCAGGCTGACGATCTCGTTTGCTTCCAGGTCCTCTGCCGCGAGGTCCTGCATGCGTGCGCTCAGAGCCTGGTGGTAGGTGCGCAGCAGGCTCCGGAAGATCTCGTAGTGCGGCGGGAAGCACTGCGCCAGCAGGTTCTTGGCGACGACGAGGTCGTCCAGCACACACCTCCGTGTGATCTCCAGGTGGCGCACCAGCCACATCCTGTCCGACTCCCTGGTGTCTGCCTGTGTGCCCTCGATCCTGGTGGTAACTGTTCTCTCCAGGATGGCAAACATCTTCTCCTTCCAGTTCTTGGGTCTCCCAGGAGGCACGAAGCCAGTTTGCTTTTTCCGGTCGAGTATGCGCCGGTCGATCTTCTCTTCCCTTTCGATGATCCTGACGACAGAGACGAGCAAGGTGGGGTCACGGCGCACGGTGACCAGTGCCCTCTGCAGCACCATCCACAGCTGCTTGGCCAGCTCGTCAGACAGCCCCTGCGTGCTCCCGAAGTAGCTGTGGATGAGGGCCATGTCGCGCGTGTTCCCGCTGTCCATGCGGTACTGCTCGTACATCAGCCCGTCTCGGGAGCACTCCAGGTCCATCAGCTTCCGGTGGGCCTGCAGCAGCTCCCCGTGCTCGATGAGGTCCTGCGTCTCCCTCACGATCTCGGGCACTGGGGGGAAGGCAGAGAGGGCACCGTGAAACACCAACGCGGGACAGCATGGGGTGCCAAGACGGCGGCGGGCAAGGGCAGCCAGGAACCCACCCCCACTGGACAGCCACCACATGCACAGGACTCGGGTGAGGGGCCACACTGTGGGGCTGTGGAGGCCACTGAAGGCTCACACCTCCCAGGGAAAGGCATGAACAGTATTTCAGCTGTCAGCACGGTACAAAAGTAGAAATTGACTGCAAGTGACCAGGAGAGGCACAGGCTCAGAGAGACCGGAGAAGACTTTAAGTTTACATGCCAGCCTGGTCCTCAAAAGACAGCTAGCCTAAGACAGTCAAAACAGCAAGAATAATAAACAGAATCAGCACACCCTGGCAAAGAGGGGCATCTGACTTCCAGAGCTACACGCTAATGAGAGTCAAATGTCCACTGCTCAACAAAAGCACAAGGCAAACAAAGACGGAGGCGAGGAGAGGGAGTCAGAGAAAAAAACAGAGACCATCCCTGAGAAGGACTGGACAGTGGACCGGACAAGGGCTCTAAGACGAGCTCTGCAACGTGCTCAAAGAGCTGCAGGCAGACGTGGATGGAAGGGAAACTCAACGAAGAGTTTACTTCAGGTTCTTAAGACAGACTTGAGTGAGCACAAGAGTGGATCAGCAAACCTGAAGACAGGACAAAGGAAACTATCAGCCACGAGGCTACAAAGGAAAAACCCAGAGAAGAGAGGACAGAGCCTCAAGGGCTTGTTTCCCCGTGGGGCCGACCCGAGGGCACACACGGGAGCCGAGGCAGCAGCAAGCGGCGGGCACACCCGCCTCCCGGGGGCCACGTGCCTACCAGCTGAAGGCCTGCAGTAGCCCTGCCTCAAGCAAGCTTACTAGCAGCACTTCCCCAGCATCATCTGTTCACGTCATGTCTGTGTCACATTTTATTCTTTTATTCTCTTAAAACATTTCACGTTTACAGGACATTCCATCTGAGCGCAGAATACGCTCTCCTCTCACATGCACACAGAACGCTCTACAGGACAGGTCACACGTGCTGGCGAAGTCCCCGCGTCGACGCCCATTCTCTGTGACGCTATGGCCTGTAGCCCGCCAGGGTCCTCCGTCCGCAGAATCCTCCAGGCAAGAACACTGGAGCGGGTTGCCACGCCCTCCTCCAGGGCGCCCTCCCGAGCAGGGTCGAGCCCCCGTCTCTGAAGTCCGCACTGGCGGGCGGGCTCTTCAGCACTAGTGCCGCCTAGTGGGTCACGAGTCAGGCCCTGGTGGACTCAAGAAAGCTGAAATGGTACCAAGTATCTTTTCTGACCAGAAGGTTATAGATTAGAAATAAATCACACAAAAAACTGCAAAAAGCAGAAACACATGGTGGCTGAACGTGTTGCTAAATCTCTAAGAAATCACTGAGGAGACTGAGGAACCCAGAAACAAACGGCGACAAAGCGCAGCAGCCCAGCCCCATGGGCTGCAGCCCAGCCGCCCCAGAGGGACGCTGCGGTCGCTCAGGCCCACCTCAAGGGTCAGGAGCGGCCTCAGCCAGCACAGCCTCACACCTAAAGCAACTGGAGAAAGAATGGGACCCACAGTTACTAGAGAAAAGAGATTATAAAAATCAAAGAAGTAAATGAAATGAAGAAAATAACAGCAAAACTCAATGAAGCTGAAAGCTAATTCTTTGAGGAGACAAAACTGATAACCCTTTAGCCAGGCTCACCAAGCAAAAAAGGGAGAGGATTCAAATAAAAGAAATGAAAACGGAGAAATTATTGATACAACTGACGCTGCAGAAATACAAAGATCGTAAGAGACTACTGTCGCCAACTATATGTCAATAAAATGCAAAATCCAGACTTGAACAAATTCTTAGAAAGGTATAACCTTCTAAGACTGAGCCAAGAAGGAGACAATACAAACAGACCAATCATAAGTGATGAAATTGAAACTATAATTAAAAATCTTTCAACAAACAAAAGTCCAGAACCAGATAGCTTCTCAGGCAAATTCTACCAAACATTTAGAGAAGCGCTAACACTCATCCTTCTCAAACTCTTCCAAAAAATTGCTGAGGGAGGAACACTTTCAAATTCATTCTATGAAGCCATCATCACCCTGATACCAAAACCAAAGTTTAACAAAAAAAATTACAGACCAATATCACTGATGAACATAGATGCAAAAATCCTCAACAAAATACTAGCAAACAGAATCCCATAATGCATTAGAAGCATTATTCACCATGACCAAGTTGGAGTTATCGCCAGGATGCAAAGATTCTTCATATATGCAAATCAATTAATGTCACGCACCATATTAACAAATTAAAGAATAAAATTCGTATGATGCTCTCAATATATGCAGAAAGAGGTTCTGACAAAATTCAAAACCCATTTAAGATAAAAACTCTCCAGAAAGCAGGCAAAGAGGGAACCTACCTCAACCAGTAAAGGCCACACGCAACAGACCCACAGCAGCCGCCTCTCAAAGGCGGAGAAACCGAAGGCGTCTCCTCTAGGGCAGGACAAAGGTGCCCACTCTCACCACTATTAGGCAACACAATTTTCACAGTCCTAGCCAGGGCAATCAGAGAGGAAAAAGAAACAGGAAGAATCCAAATCGGAAAAGAAGACGTAAAACCATCACTGTCTGCAGATGACATAATACTATTATATTCATGGAAAATCCTAAAGATGCCATCAACGAAAGCTGATCAATGAATCTGGTGAAGTTGCAGGACATGAAATTAATGAGCAGAAATCTCTTGAATTATTAAGGAAACAATCCCATTTATCATTTTATCCAAAGAAGAAAATACGTACGAATAAACCAATCCAAGGAGACAAAAAAAAGAAATGCAACAAGGCAAAGTGGTTGTCTGAGGAGGCCTTACGAATAGCTGAGCTAAGAAGAGAAGTGAAAGGCAAAGGAGAAAAGGAAAGATACACACAACGGAATGCAGAGTGCCAAAGAAGAGCCAGGAGACAGGAGAAAGCCTTAAGTGAACAACGCAAAAAAAAAAAAAAAAAAAAAAAAAGCAAAGAACAGAATGGGATTTAGTGATCTCTTCAAGAGAACTGGAGGTACCAAGGGAACACTTCATGCAAAGATGGGCACGGCAGAGGACAGAAACAGCAAGCGCCTGCAGAAGCAAACCGGGTTAAGAGGCAGCAAGAATACAAAGAACTGTGCAAAAAGGTCTTAATGACCTGGTTAACAATGATGGTGTGGTTCCACACCCAGACCCAGATATCCTGGAATGTGAAGTCAAATGGGCCTTAGGAAGCATCACTACCAACAATGCTAGTGGAGGTGATGGGATTCCAGCTGAGCTACTGAAAATCCTAGAAGATGATGCTGTGAAAGTGCTGTCCTCCATATGCCAACAAATTTGGAAAATTCAGCAGCAGCCACAGGACTGGAAAAGGTCAGTTTTCATTCCAATTCTAAAGGGCAATACCAAAGAATGTTTAAAATACCAAATAATTGCACTCATTTCACACACTAGTAAAATAATGCTCAAAATCCTTCAAGCTAGGCTTCAGCAGTACGTAAACCAAGAACTTCCAGATGTTCAAGCTGGATTTGGAAAAGGCAGAGGAACCAGAGATCAAATTGCCAACATCTG
>SJYW01051748.1:93634-116456 GCA_006410735.1 Raphicerus campestris
CCAGCCATCTCATCCTCTGTCGTCCCCTTCTCCTCCTGCCCCCAATCCCTCCCAGCATCAGAGTCTTTTCCAATGAGTCAGTTCTTCGCATCAGGTGGCCAAAGGATTGGAGTTTCAACTTCAACATCAGTCCTTCCAATCAACACCCAGGACTGGTCTCCTTTAGAATGGACTGGCTGGATCTCCTTGCAGTCCAAGGGACTCTCAAGAGTCTTCTCCAAAACCACAGTTCTAAAGCATCAATTCTTTGGCACTCAGCTTTCTTCACAGTCCAACTCTCACATCCATACATGACACCACAGCCTCGACCAGACGGACCTTTGTTGACAAAGTAATGTCTCTGCTTTTTAATATGCTGTCTAGGTTGGTCATAATTTTCCTTCCAAGGAGTCAGCGTCTTTTAATTTCACGGCTGCAGTCACCATCTACAGTGATTCTGGAGCCCAGAAAAATAAAGTCAGCCACTGTTTCCCCATCTATTTGCCATGAAATGATGGGACTGGATGCCATAATCTTAGTTTTCTGAATGTTGAGCTTTAAGCCAACTTTGTCACTCTCCTTTTTCACTTTCATCAAGAAGCTCTTTAGTTCTTCACTTTCTGCCATAAGGGTGGTGTCATCTGTATATCTGAGGTTATTGATATTTCTCCTGGCAATCTTGATTCCAGCTTGTGCTTCATCCAGTCTGACATCTTACATGATGTACTCTGCACGTAAGTTAAATAAGCAAGGTGACAACATACAGCCTTGATGTACTCCTTTTCCTATTTGGAATCAGTCTGCTGTTCCATGTCCATGCGAGAATTAACCTTCCTCAAATGCACTTTCTTAAATCCTCAAGACTGTTGTGCTGCCAGTCAGCAGGCCATGGTCTTAACATTTTTATAACTATACCAGGCATGCATGGTTTTAATAAAACCCAATTTCTCCATGTGAATTATGTTGAAAGCCAATCCAAATCATAAAAGATTGACTCCTTTCTTGCCTTACTTTCATACACACTAATAAATGTGTAGCATTCTCTTCCTTCCTGCCCACAAGGCCAACAGAATACTTGGTACACAGTCAGCATACTATAGCGTGTGCTAGAAGGACCCAAACAAAATGCTCTCTGGACACACTCGGTGGAAGAGCATTTGCTAAAGAAGAAAAACCTTTATTCTGCTAGTGTTTTTTAAAAAGGTAAATGGACACTTCTGGTTGCTTAAAGAGGTTGTTCCTTTGGTGTTTTCAACATCCCCCTGTCTACTTTGTCAATCTACTAACTGGCAATGTATTATTGGAAAAAATATGCTACATCAAGGTAATGTTCATGTCTGCCTTCTTCCACATCCTCATAATGTCCAATTTGGCAAAATTATAACTTTGTTACAAGAACTTGAAACTCAAGATAAAAGGCCCTGTCCCACTGGGGAGTGCAGCAGGTGCTGGTGACCACTCTGACCTCGTACCTTTAATCTGGCCTCCACAGAGGCCTTCTTCCGGGCCTCTCTTCTGCGATACTGCTCCACTTTGTCCAGCTGGTCAGGGCGCTGCAGCATTCCAGCAACCCTCTGGACCGCTGTTGCGACGGCTTCCCGGTCAGTCTCCTTCATGGTTACAAAGCAGGGAGGATCTTTGCACCTGTCATTCTAGTGGCGTCCCGTGTCCACAGCTAGATGGGGAACAGGGAGGGGGCTGTGAGAAAGGCAGAAACGTCAGTGACAAAACTTACTCCCTCCACCAACAGTCAGCTGTCCACAGCAGAGCTATAAGAAGAGCATCTGAGATCATGAACGCAGCAAACCCGAAATCAGAACTAGGATTATGAACTCCTCGATAAGAAATACAAACTTTCAGAATTCAATTTTACCTTTAAGTGGAGCAGGGGCAATTGCAGGCCCAAGATACTAGCACATGGAGGAAGCCAGATGACTCACATCAGACGTCAGTCTCCAGGGCACTTCTCTCCCCGAGACAGGTCCCCTTTCCCATTTCCAGAGCCTTCACACCGGCCCTGAACTCCCTGGAGGGGTGGCTGTGCCAGGAAGCCCCGGTCAAGAAGCGGAGGCACAGGGCCAGTACGCACCTCACCATTCCCGCCGAAGTTTCAGCACCCACCGTGCGATTCCCCTCAAAACTCACTACCTGTAGAGTCTCAAATCCCACGTCTTACTATTTAACAGCCTTAGTAAACAGGTGAGCGGGCAGACGACGCTCTCCTCAGGACAACGCACTCCTGCCTTCGTGCCGGCTCCACCACCATCCTTGCTGGGGGGCTCGGGAGCGTCCGGCCAAGGAGAGCGCGGACACCTGCCGCTAGCCGCCCGTTTCCACGCATGTTTTCCGTGCACCAACCTCCAGGACGCTCCCCACCCCCTCCGCAAACGCTCTCGGAGCAACACCCAAGCCCCCGCAGACCCTGAGGGGCGGCACGCGAGCGTGTCTAGCGCCCTCAGACCTGGGCCGGGGCGCCGCGTCTCCTCGCCCCATTGCCGGGCCCTGGGCTGCGCCGGGGCCGGGGCGCCCGGGGCGGCCGCGCGCTCAGGTCCGCAACGGCTCCCTCCTCCCGGCCCGGCGCGGAGTCGGCCCCGCCACGGACGCGAGCCTCTCGACAGGACTCGGACGCCCCCGGGACGGCCCGGGCCGCCCGCACCGCCGCCTGGCCGCGCCGCACCCGCCGGAGCCGGGGAGAGGGACGGCGGGCGGGGCCCGCCCCCGCCGCGCAGGTGCCGCAGCTCGCCGCAGCCTCACCTCGCGGGCCGCCGCCGCCGCCGCCGCCCGGAAGTGAGCGCTCGGGGGCACTTCCGCTTCCGGCCCCGAGACTGGGGGGCGGGGCCTGGCGGCTCGGACGCGGGGCGCGGCTCGCGCGGGCTCAGTGAGCGTGGAGGCCGGCTGCAGATGGGGCTACGGCGCCTAGAGCGGGGCTGCGGCGCACACACACCCGCACACACGTAAACACACACACAGACACTGCACACACATAGACAGACACATGAGCACACCATAGACACATATCACATATAGACACGCCACGCACAAATGCAGACANCCTAGAGCGGGGCTGCGGCGCACACACACCCGCACACACACACGTAAACACACACACAGACACTGCACACACATAGACAGACACATAAGCACACCACAGACACATATCACATATAGACACGCCACGCACAAATGCAGACACCGCACCACACGCACACAGACTTCCATCCCCACACGTGCACCACAGACACCACACACGCTTGAGCACACAGACCCGCGTCAGTATCTGCGTGCAAGCGCCTGGGCTCACAAGGCAGGGGCAGGAAGGAGGAGGTGTGTGAGCCCCCTGCCTGTGGCCGTGCCAACCAGAAGCTACAGTCAGCTGATAGCAGATCACTCAGCAAGGGCCAGGACTTCAGCGCCTGACTGGCTCTGAGGGCTGATCCCTCTGAAATTTCATGTGTCCCTAATAATTTGTGAAAATATAGCACCATGCTGGGTCAGGAAGATCCCCTGGAGAAAGAAATGGCAACCCACTCCAGTATTCTTGCCTGGATAATCCCCATGGGCAGAGGAGCCTGGCTGGCTACACTCCATGGGGTCGCAAAGAGTTGGACCGACTGAGTGACTGAACAATAGAGGAATGAAGACTGTAAACAGAAATTATAATTATGTTTGAAATTCTGACTGTACAGGCAGTTTTAAACACCCTCAGTGCACGAGTGGACCAGGGAAAACAACAGAACCCCAAAAGCAGTCTCCCAGGTGCTGGGGTCCCCGGGTCAGGAGAGGATCTCAGGAAGGCAGAGCGGGGGGCCTGTGCCTACCTGGGTTTGNCGGACCGACTGAGTGACTGAACAACAGAGGAATGAAGACTGTAAACAGAAATTATAATTATGTTTGAAATTCTGACTGTACAGGCAGTTTTGAACACCCTCAGTGCACGAGTGGACCAGGGAAAACAACAGAACCCCAAAAGCAAAGTCTCCCAGGTGCTGGGGTCCCCGGGTCAGGAGAGGATCTCAGGAAGGCAGAGCGGGGGGCCTGTGCCTACCTGGGTTTGGTGGCCCCCTCAGTGGAAAAGCTCTCTCTGAAAGTCAGCCCTCAGCAGAAGACACCAGGAGCAGTTCTTGAGAGGCTCTTACCCGGAGGACTAAAGAAGGGAGCGAGGTACATCTCCAAAGCGTCCTGAGAGAGCGGAGATCTTGTTAAGCTGTAGCTTACACTTTGTTAAATATGAGGAGAAAGTGCAAGCAATGCCATAGTGATACTAGGAAAAGAAAAGCCAAAGGAGCGTCGGTAACTGATACACAAAAGGAGGAGTGGAGACATGCTCGGGCATATCAATCATCAGAGCACAAATTTAAAGCAACGGGCTACTGTAAGAAAAATACGTGAAACATGAAGAAACAGGACGGTTAAGTTTGGAAGAGGTTTGTGTTAGGTTAAAAAAAAAAATGACCAGGACACCAAAAGAGTGTCTAACAGGCTTTTTAATGGTGAAGCGCCCCTGGGCAGGGTTCTCAGACCCGAACAAGGCAGGTCGAGGAAGTCCGAGCCTGGACCGCGTTAGAGGCGGCTTATATACGTTCATTCGAGGGATGGTCGGTTAATGGACGGAAGTTTGGATAGGTCGCCAGGCCGAGGCGTCGTGGGCTGATAGGTCCTTCTACGCGGCTGGGGTGGGGTGGCTTTAGCTGGTGAAGTGTGCTGTCCTTGGTCCCCAGGATCTGGGAGGCTCCTTCCCTTAGGGACTTCTCCGGCCGGCGGCGGTGGCTCGGGGGAGGGGGAAGCAGGGGTGGCCCATCATGGCCCTGGGGTCCGGCCTTACAGTTTGCATACCAGTCTGGGCCTGAGAAAGCGGCTGTGCTAATGTTAACACCAGACAAAAGAGCTAAGATACAGACACATAAGCCACCAGGACGAAGGCAGTTTGCTGTGCCAGGGTTTTAAGCTCTTGTGTCTATTTTAGTCCTTAAATGAAAAGGGAAGCCATAGATTGAGAGAGAAACTTTTAACTGGAAAAGCACCGCCATCCTGAATTTTAAAATAATGCCCACGGTTCAACTGAAAACAGCGAACAAGTGCAAGACGGGCAGCAGAGGCCCTTCCCCCTGGCTGGGGGAGAAATCAAGATGAGGGCGCCTCGTGGCACCCGCATGGCCTTTGTGGAGGCTCGGGCCCTCGCCTTCCTACAGCCTATCTGGCCTTCAGACCACCGCCCGGGGTCACTTTCACTGCAGGCCCTCTGGTGGCCCCCTCACCCAGACCTGCCTGTGACCTGCCACCCCTGCCTGGCCTCTTCCCCGCTCTCTCCTCACCCTCTCGCTCAAGCTTCCCCCACGCGCGATCTGGACGGTTCTTGTCAAGTCTTGGCCCGAGGCTGCCTCGCCCACAAAACCACCACCTGGGGCACCAGACCCCAGCTGCCCCGCCTGAGCAGCACCCGGCCCCTCCCCACGCATCACAGAACCTACACTGTACTTTGGCCGCTTCTCTGTCCCTGTCCCCTGCACACGTGCACAGGGCCCTTGGCTTCAGCAACCCGACTCTGCGTCTCTTCCCCAGTGNACTCAAGCTTCCCCCACGCGCGATCTGGACGGTTCTTGTCAAGTCTTGGCCCGAGGCTGCCTCGACCACAAAACCACCACCTGGGGCACCAGACCCCAGCTGCCCCGCCTGAGCAGCACCCAGCCCCTCCCCACGCATCACAGAACCTACACTGTACTTTGGCCGCTTCTCTGTCCCTGTCCCCTGGACACGTGCACAGGGCCCTCGGCTTCAGCAACCCGACTCTGCGTCTCTTCCCCAGTGTGTCCCCAGCTCTGGCATTGCTGCTGCTGCTGAGTTGCTTCAGTTGTGTCCGACTCTGTGCGACCCCATAGACGGCAGCCCACCAGGCTCCTCCGTCCACGGGGTTCTCTAGGCAAGAGTATTGGAGTGGGTTGCCATTTCCTTCTCCACAGCGCCGTCCCAAGACCTGGCATTCAGCAGGGACTCAGCAAGTAGCTGAGTGAAGGAAGGTGATGCGCGTGAAACAGCTGAGTGCCCCCTCACACCTCAGAGAGACCCAGCGACCCGGAAGCCAGCCTTCAGCAGACCTTGGCGCCACCCAGGTCTCAGATTCTCAGCCTCCGAAACTGTGAGAAAGAAACACTTGTTGTCCGAAAGCCACCCAGCCTCTGGCATCTTCATTCCACAGCCTGGAATGGGCTGTGCGAATGCTGTGGCAGCGTCCCTTGGGTGCCGAGGACGACGCCCGGCCAGTGTCTGGTGAGGGTAGTGCGTCAGCACCTCGGGGGGCGTCCTCAATCCCATGGAAGCACACAGAGGGAGCGGCTGGCTGGGACCCCTTGGGCGGGGGCAGGCTGGCCTGGTCTACCCAGGAGGGACACGGAGCCACGGGGTTGGGACGGGGTGTGGCTTGTAGGGCACAGGAAGGGGCCGGGCCGGCTGGACTGGTGCCCGGGCAGCTCCGAGTGCTGTACGGGGTGCTGGGCGTGCGCCCAGTTTGGAGGTGCTCTGCAACCGAATGAAGGAAGTGAAAACACGACTCCCTCGACCCTGGTTGGGGGGGCCTATGCCTGGGCCCAGATGGCCTCCTGGCCCTTCCCACACACTGGTCCCTGGGTCCTGGGTAGAGTGGGGCTCGTGACATCGGGCCAGGGGTCTGCTCCTCACAGCACAGTTTGAGTCTGGGGTGCCCCCCAGCCCTCGGTGCTGGGCAGGAGGTCTGGCAGGGAAGGAGGCAGGCTGACAGCACAGCTGTGCGGTGCTCCTCCTGCGACCCCAAGCCCACTCTCGCTCTGATCATGGCCCTGAGCCTGGCGGCAAAGGACAGTCTTAGAATGTAAATTAGCCTACACACACTTTAAAAGAAATAAGGTTTTTCATTTGGAAAATTAAGATGTTTCCATTTACAGTAAACACATACAACATATGATTTATTTTATATCAATATCGTAAATTTAATACAAACCACAGCATCGGAAATTGAAAGCTCTTTCTCAAGGCACTGAGGAGATAGTACGAAAGGCTGCATTATAGTGCATCTGTGTTTAAAAATTCAGCAAGTCTGTCCAGATAGTAAGAACTTTTTTCATCCAATAGAAACTATAAAAATATAAACTATAAGTTGTGTTTATCTCCTCCTTTCCATTTCATTCCTACATCATCTTTGATTTTAATATTTTTCAGCTATATAGGCAAAAGCTACCAGCAACAAAAAATACAGGCCTGAAATCGGTGCTGTCCCTGACATTTCAGGGACGGCCACATCTGCAGAAATGGCCACATCTGACATTCCACGTTCCATCATCACCTTCCTCACAGCTTCTCAGTTGGTGGGGGGCAGGGCTGTAGAACAACAAAGTGCTGACGGAGGCAGGTTCCGTTGCCACTGTCCCAGTGCGCCAGGACCTGGGCCTCCAGCGTGACAGCGGCTCTGGAGCAAGAGACTGGAGCGCCAACGTCCAGGTGCTGGACTCTGCAACAACAAAGCATGAGCCACCACACGCCACGCGCCTGCTGGGACCAACGTGGGCACGCAGTCCAGGGAGCGGGCGCATCTGCGCGCTCGGGCACCATGGCCCTGGGGGCAGGCTGCTGCGCCTCCTCAAGCGCAGCTGTCCTTCTCTGGGTTCCGGCTACAGTGTGCAAACGCACAATGACACTTCTCCACTCCATCTTTCTGGTCCAGGGTGGCACACGTGCAGACCGCCCGCTACTGCACCGAGACAGGAGGGGGTGGCCCTGTGCGGAGGGTGTGTTTGAGGACCCTCGCTTCGCAGAGGGAGCTCCAGAGAGGCTGACCGTCACTTCTGAGAGATGGCACAGTGCTTCCATGAGGAGCTGGGCACTTGGCATGAATAGCAAGGAAGGAGGACGTTTCTGAAATTCCACACCGTCTTAGGGATGAAATCTGCACGGTGGGCTGGGCTCAGCATGAGAACCAAGCAGAGAGGGGTGCTGAGCCAGCGGGGGTGGGAAGCAGGTGGTCCTGACAGGCAGCTGTGCTGCCATCAAAACGGGGAGGGGGAGACTGGCAAAGGCGGGGCAGCATGGCACCAACGTCACTTTCTGCAAGGGCCCTGCAGGGGGTGGGCAGGGAAGAGAAGGCTGCTGGGGGTCCCATGAGGCCATGAATTGACAACGCCCAACCTGGGCTCTGACGGTGGTAACTTCTGTCACCCTGGGAAGAAACCTCCAACCCCCACAATGCCCCTGGGGAAGCCCTTCCAAGAAGCAGACTGCTGAGGGGTAAGGACACCCCCAGGTGTGCCTGAGTTCAGCAGACCNTGACGGTGGTAACTTCTGTCACCCCGGGAAGAAACCTCCAACCCCCACAATGCCCCTGGGGAAGCCCTTCCAAGAAGCAGACTGCTGAGGGGTAAGGACACCCCCAGGTGTGCCTGAGTCCAGCAGACCCAGTCCTGCAGGCCCTGTCCCGAGTTTGACAAGGTGAATGAAGCGAATAGCTTCACCACCAACTCAGGAGCTGAATGCTGACACCCCACAGCCACAGACGGCAGAGAGAAAGGCCCTTGCTGAATGCGGTGGGACTGCACGTCCCGCTGCGGCCCTGCACGTCCTGAGACTCTTGGGGCCAGGGGTGACTGAGGACAGATGCTCATGCCGTCAAGAGGAAGGGCCTCCAGCCAGCTCCCTCCTGCCCTGCAGTGGCCCTGTCCCCGCCCGCCCAGACTGCACCAGCGGGGTGGGGTCGCCCGGAAGGTGTGGTGAAGTTTGCCCTCAGCCATGAGCTCTCCATGGTGAGTGTGGGTGGCCTCCACTTTCTGATTTCTTCTTTTGCACCTAAACTCCCTCCGTTCAGAGTGTGTTCCCTTCACGATTTTTTTCTTTTTTTCTGGCCGCACCCTGTGGCTTGTGGAATCCCAGTTCCCTGACCAAGGGTCGAACTCACACCCCCTGCAGGCATTTAACCGCAGGACCACAGGGGACATCCCCACAAGTTTTCCCTTTTTATAAAATGCTGCCTGTCTGTCTCCTCTCGACTAATTCCTTCTGGAATGATGATCAGAGTCATCTGAAGACCTACAGTCAGCAAGGCAGCCTGACATCTGGACCAGCTCTTTCCTTCCCCTCGTGCTATGCTTCTGGACCCCACCCTGTGCACCAGGTGACATGATGCAGCGGGCGGCAGATGAGCACGGACCCCTGTCGGAGGCCACTGAAACCCCAGAGAGACGGTAGTAAGAACTGCCCAAGATCTGGCCAATCCCCGCTTCGGGCCGGCCTCGGCCTAGGCCAGCGTTTCAAGCACACACTGCACGCTGGAGTGGAGGGCGGCCCGGCGCCGTCAGCCTCTTCTGGCTGAGGTTCTAGATCCCTCCCAGGCATAAGCGTGTGGCCACCTGCCATTCAGGGAGCCTTACTCCCAGTTAGCTGTCTCCCAGTGGGCTACCACGATGCGGCTGTTCCCCGGAGTCTGCTCCCTGCCAGGCGCTGGGGAGACGACCTGGGGCGGGGGTGGGGAGCTGTGCTCCTCGGAGGAGAGCCCTGCCGCTCTTGAGCAGCTGAGGACCACCCTGCACTTAGGACCTTCGGTGAACTTGCCATTGCACGCGCTTCCCCCGGGGAAGGCTCAGGCCAGAGAGCTGTCCGTGGGGCCGGCAGCTCTAGGGCAGGAAGGCGCACTGCGCATCCCTGGGGGGCATCCCCGCGGCCGGGGCGCTCTTGGAGAACAGCCTAGGGGCCCCTCCCTGGCCGTGAGCGGCCCACAGGGGTGAGTCCAGGGGCTCGAGCTTGACTGCAGGAGCGGGCCCGGGAGCCTGGCAGTTGCAGCCCAGGTTGGGGGGCTGGTGGCCCCGCACACAGAGGCGGGGTGGGGGCTCCAGGCAGGCACAGGACACGGGGTGCAACGGGAGCAGCCCCCTGCTGGGCCTGGGCGGGGCAGTCAGCAGGCCAGGCCCTGGGGGTGGGCTGTACAGGGGGTGCCTGGCGCCCGGCTCCGTCTTCAGGTGCATCTTGGTTGGGAAGGTGACCAGCTGTCTTTTGGCCGGGTCGCTGGCCCCCAGCCACACCTGGGTTGGGGACACGCAGTAGCCGTCCGCTGCGTCCTCGGACCCCGAGTCACTCTCCATCTTGATAGGCATGTCGAGCAACAACGTGGGGTGACTTGGGGCTCCTGGGGGCATCAGAAGGCCTCGCAGCTTGTCCTCAGCAGGATAGCTGCCCACCGGGAGACGCTGGACTGCCGGCCGAGGGCCCCTGCTGTCCAGGCCCCCCTGGGGGAAGGGGCTAGGGGTGGGGGGTGGCGCCAGGCCCTGGTGCCTGTCCCGCAGGGCTCTGCTGGTCCGGCCAGCGCAGGCCCCGGGGGGCGGCCTGGGCGGGTGCGAGCTGGGTGAGCTCCGGAGGGAGTGGATGGCGCCCTGCACACCCGGGTAGGGCAGGCAGGCGCCACGGGCTGGGGTGGCGGGGAATGGGTCGGCCTTGCCGGACTCCAGCTTCAGCTTGCCACTGACGCTGTCCGGACCGTGCCTCCCGGCCGCCCAGTCCAGGTGCTTCACAGGGCCCAGGGGCTCTAGGCGGCAGCTGTATGGAGGCGCATCCCGCGGGAGCCCCCCGAGCTCCTCTCCTTCCCCGGCCCTGCGGGAAGGGACGCCCGTCAGACAGGACAGGCCACAGGGGCAACCCTGGATCGGGTGGGTGCCACCCACAGCCCCTGGACCCCAGGCCAGCCCCCTCCCTCCCTGAAGGGCCCCTCCCACAGTCCCCCAGCACCTGGAGGTTGGGAGCGAGGGGAGAGGGAGTCTGAGCGAAGGTGAGGACAGAGGCTGGGGATCCAGTGGCCCCGGGCAGTCCCCAAGCAGCGAGGACGACCTCCAGGACGAGGAGCGGCTGTGGGTGCCCTGTGTGCCCCCATCCCACCCAGGGAGGCTCAGTTGCTGAGGGTGAGTGCCGTGGACCCTGTGACTCAGTCACTTACCCTGCGGAGCCCTCAAGGTCAAGGACGAGGTCAGGGCTGCCCTGGAGGCACACGCAGGGGCCCCGGGCTGTGACCCGGCCCCAGCGGCAAGCGTCCTCTGGCGTCCTGAACAAGGAGAGGCCGTTTTCTCCATTGCTTCTCCCTGTCAGGATTCGGGAAAGCGAGGCTGAGCAGAGCCTGGAGCAGGTGGACACTCACCTTCCGCAAGGTGACCGACCCTGAGAGCCGGCTCTGCCCGCCCGCCCCGTGCTCCAGATAGCATCGAGCCCCTGCCCACCTCCAGGGATTCGCTCATTTCACGTGCTTGAAAAGGTGGCCAAGAGAACTGTGAGGAGTACCTGCTGAGTAATTGGGGTTTCCGAGCAATTCTGATTCGCAGAGACGTGAGGAAGCTTTTGCTCTGCAAAGGACAGAAGAGAGCAAAGCAACAGCGGATTAAATGTGTGTTGAGGGTGGAGATTACACATGACGGTGTCGCTGCCACCCAAGAGCATAAGATACAGCAACTCCCCAAGTGAAAGTCTGTAGAGACTGGAAAGCCTTCTTTCAGTTACAGGTCTGCTGGAAATCCCAATTCACATCATTTTTCCGGCCAGTGAAGCACTGACGGGTTTGCCTCAGAAAGCAGACACGTGTGGCTGCCAGAATGGGCGTCGGCACGCTTGCCTTCCTCTGGATGGTCAGAATGAAGACACAGACCCCTGTGACCGGCGCTAGTTACCTGCAGTGGTCTACAGAGGCACTGTGAGCGCTGAGTTAGTGACACTGAACACTCACTGCCCAGGGCAGCGTGCACACACACACACAGCCCTGTGTCTCATACGACTTACAATCATAGACCCTAAGGCAGCTTGCACCTTATCCCGCAGATCATATTCTCCTCACGTTTCCAGAGAAAAAGACGAGGCTCTGAAGTGTCAAGCGACTTGCCTGAAGCTGCCCCCACAGCAGGCGCAGGAGTGGGATTCAAACCCTGGCCAGCTGGCCGCACAGCCAGAGCTTCCTGCCCCGCAGTGGCCCTGACTCTCCATCTCGTGGGTGTCTCTGCAGGAGCTGAGACAGGACAGAGGAAGAGGCGGGAGAGAGGAGGAGATGGAGACAGAGGAGGAGATGGACCCAGAGACGGGAGACAGGAGGAGAGCATGCGGCAAGCACATGGGACCCATGAACACTCAGGAGCAAGGCTCTGTCACAAAGGCCCCTTTCAGAAGAATCGTGAAGGACCTGAACTGGGTCCAGCGAGCACGAGGCCCCATCCACTCCCTGGGCTCACCGCTCATGGCCTCTGAGCTCAGAGGGGAGTGGGCGGGAGGTGCTCCAGCAAGGAGCTCAGCTCAGGGCAGAATTCGGCCCCAGAAAACCCGGAAGGCAACAGAAGCTTCTTTCCCAAAATGTTGGAGGCTCTTCCTCTCTTCCCGCTTTTTTCTTTATTTTTAAACTTTTTACAGTGTTGGCTTCTGTCACACAGCAGTGTGAATCGGCTGTATTACACATATATCCCCTCCGCTCCCCCCGCCGAACCTAGAGCTTGTTACACAGTGAAGTGAGTCAGACCGAGGAAAACAAATACCATATACTAGCGCATGTATGGGGAATCTAGCAAAATGGTGCTGAGGAACCTATTCCGGACACAGTGGGGGAGGGAGGGGGCCCGATGGAGAGGACTGCGTCCATACACGCACCGTCCCGTGTGAAACCGAGAGCGACAAGGAGTTGCTGGGTTAACACAGGGTGCTCAGCCTGGTACTCTGATGACCTCCCTGAGTTAATGATGTTCACAACGTGTGTCTAGGGTTCGCTCCACAGTCCCCCTCTGTACAGCATCCTAGACTCACCTTGAAGACCCTCGCCAGCCCTCCCAGGGACGTCCAGGCGTCCACTCCATCCGGGGGCAGCGGCAGGTGGTCCAGGAGTCCACACTCGCCGTGGAGGCTGGCCCACCTGCGCTTCCCCTCGTGGCCGCCAGGGGACAGCACGCCTCCTGGAGAAGCGATCAGTCAGTTCAGTTCAGTTCAGTTCAGTTCAGTCGCTCAGTCCTGTCTGACTCTTTGCAACCCTATGGACTGCAGCACCCCAGACCTCCGTGTCCATCACCAACTCCCGGAGCTTGCTCAAACTCATGTCCACTGAGTTGGTGATATACCATCCAGCTATCTCATTCTGTCGTCCCTTTCTCCTCCTGCCTTCAGTCTTTCCCAGCATCAGGGTCTTTTCGAATGAGTCAGTTCTTCACATCAGGTGGCCAAAGTACTGGAGTTTCAGTTTCAGCATCTTTAGTATGGACTGGTTGGAAGTCCTTGCAGTCCAAGGGACTCTCAAGAGTCTTCTCCAACATCACAGTTCAAAAGCATATATTCTTCAGCGCTCAGCCTTCTTTATAGTCCAACTCTCACATCCATACATGACCACTGGAAAAAACATAATTTTGACTAGCAGATCTTTGTTGGCAAAGCAATGTCTCTGCTTTGTAACATGCTGTCTAGGTTGGCCATAGCTTTTCTTCCAAAAAGCAAGCATCTTTTAATTTCATGGCTATAGTCACCATCTTCAGTGATTTTGGAGTCCAAAAAAAATAAACTTTCTCACTGTTTCACTTCCCTGGTGGCTCAGCTGCTAAAGAATCTGCCTGCAATGCAGGAGACCCTGGTTCAATTCCTGGGTCAGGCAGACCCACTGAGGAAGGGCACCCACTCCAGGATTCCTGGGCTTCCCTGGTGGCTCAGCTGGTAAAGAATCCACTTGCAGTGTGGAAGACCTAGGTTAAATCCTTGGGTTGGAAAGATCCCCTGGAGAAGGGAAAGGCTCCCCACTCCAGTGTTCTGGCCTGGAGAATTCCATGGACTCTATAGTTCATGGGGTCACAAGTAGCTGAACACAACTCAGTGACTTTTGCTTTCACTGTTTCCACTGTTTTCCCATCTTTTTGCTGTGAAGTGATGAGACCAGATGCCATGATCTTAGTTTTCTGAATGTTGAGTTTTAAGCCAGCTTTTTCAATCTCCTCTTTCACGTTCATCAAGAGGCTCCTTACTTCTTCACTTTCTGCCATAAGGGTGGTGTCATCTGCATATCTGAGGTTACTGATACTTCTCCCGGCAATGCTGATTCCAGCTTGTGCTTCATCCAGCCTGGCATTTCGCATGATGTACTCTGCATATATGTTAANGCACCTGGAGGTTGGGAGCGAGGGGAGAGGGAGTCTGAGCGAAGGTGAGGACAGAGGCTGGGGATCCAGTGGCCCCGGGCAGTCCCCAAGCAGCGAGGACGACCTCCAGGACGAGGAGCGGCTGTGGGTGCCCTGTGTGCCCCCATCCCACCCAGGGAGGCTCAGTTGCTGAGGGTGAGTGCCGTGGACCCTGTGACTCAGTCACTTACCCTGCGGAGCCCTCAAGGTCAAGGACGAGGTCAGGGCTGCCCTGGAGGCACACGCAGGGGCCCCGGGCTGTGACCCGGCCCCAGCGGCAAGCGTCCTCTGGCGTCCTGAACAAGGAGAGGCCGTTTTCTCCATTGCTTCTCCCTGTCAGGATTCGGGAAAGCGAGGCTGAGCAGAGCCTGGAGCAGGTGGACACTCACCTTCCGCAAGGTGACCGACCCTGAGAGCCGGCTCTGCCCGCCCGCCCCGTGCTCCAGATAGCATCGAGCCCCTGCCCACCTCCAGGGATTCGCTCATTTCACGTGCTTGAAAAGGTGGCCAAGAGAACTGTGAGGAGTACCTGCTGAGTAATTGGGGTTTCCGAGCAATTCTGATTCGCAGAGACGTGAGGAAGCTTTTGCTCTGCAAAGGACAGAAGAGAGCAAAGCAACAGCGGATTAAATGTGTGTTGAGGGTGGAGATTACACATGACGGTGTCGCTGCCACCCAAGAGCATAAGATACAGCAACTCCCCAAGTGAAAGTCTGTAGAGACTGGAAAGCCTTCTTTCAGTTACAGGTCTGCTGGAAATCCCAATTCACATCATTTTTCCGGCCAGTGAAGCACTGACGGGTTTGCCTCAGAAAGCAGACACGTGTGGCTGCCAGAATGGGCGTCGGCACGCTTGCCTTCCTCTGGATGGTCAGAATGAAGACACAGACCCCTGTGACCGGCGCTAGTTACCTGCAGTGGTCTACAGAGGCACTGTGAGCGCTGAGTTAGTGACACTGAACACTCACTGCCCAGGGCAGCGTGCACACACACACACAGCCCTGTGTCTCATACGACTTACAATCATAGACCCTAAGGCAGCTTGCACCTTATCCCGCAGATCATATTCTCCTCACGTTTCCAGAGAAAAAGACGAGGCTCTGAAGTGTCAAGCGACTTGCCTGAAGCTGCCCCCACAGCAGGCGCAGGAGTGGGATTCAAACCCTGGCCAGCTGGCCGCACAGCCAGAGCTTCCTGCCCCGCAGTGGCCCTGACTCTCCATCTCGTGGGTGTCTCTGCAGGAGCTGAGACAGGACAGAGGAAGAGGCGGGAGAGAGGAGGAGATGGAGACAGAGGAGGAGATGGACCCAGAGACGGGAGACAGGAGGAGAGCATGCGGCAAGCACATGGGACCCACGAACACTCAGGAGCAAGGCTCTGTCACAAAGGCCCCTTTCAGAAGAATCGTGAAGGACCTGAACTGGGTCCAGCGAGCACGAGGCCCCATCCACTCCCTGGGCTCACCGCTCATGGCCTCTGAGCTCAGAGGGGAGTGGGCGGGAGGTGCTCCAGCAAGGAGCTCAGCTCAGGGCAGAATTCGGCCCCAGAAAACCCGGAAGGCAACAGAAGCTTCTTTCCCAAAATGTTGGAGGCTCTTCCTCTCTTCCCGCTTTTTTCTTTATTTTTAAACTTTTTACAGTGTTGGCTTCTGTCACACAGCAGTGTGAATCGGCTGTATTACACATATATCCCCTCCGCTCCCCCCGCCGAACCTAGAGCTTGTTACACAGTGAAGTGAGTCAGACCGAGGAAAACAAATACCATATACTAGCGCATGTATGGGGAATCTAGCAAAATGGTGCTGAGGAACCTATTCCGGACACAGTGGGGGAGGGAGGGGGCCCGATGGAGAGGACTGCGTCCATACACGCACCGTCCCGTGTGAAACCGAGAGCGACAAGGAGTTGCTGGGTTAACACAGGGTGCTCAGCCTGGTACTCTGATGACCTCCCTGAGTTAATGATGTTCACAACGTGTGTCTAGGGTTCGCTCCACAGTCCCCCTCTGTACAGCATCCTAGACTCACCTTGAAGACCCTCGCCAGCCCTCCCAGGGACGTCCAGGCGTCCACTCCATCCGGGGGCAGCGGCAGGTGGTCCAGGAGTCCACACTCGCCGTGGAGGCTGGCCCACCTGCGCTTCCCCTCGTGGCCGCCAGGGGACAGCACGCCTCCTGGAGAAGCGATCAGTCAGTTCAGTTCAGTTCAGTTCAGTTCAGTCGCTCAGTCCTGTCTGACTCTTTGCAACCCTATGGACTGCAGCACCCCAGACCTCCGTGTCCATCACCAACTCCCGGAGCTTGCTCAAACTCATGTCCACTGAGTTGGTGATATACCATCCAGCTATCTCATTCTGTCGTCCCTTTCTCCTCCTGCCTTCAGTCTTTCCCAGCATCAGGGTCTTTTCGAATGAGTCAGTTCTTCACATCAGGTGGCCAAAGTACTGGAGTTTCAGTTTCAGCATCTTTAGTATGGACTGGTTGGAAGTCCTTGCAGTCCAAGGGACTCTCAAGAGTCTTCTCCAACATCACAGTTCAAAAGCATATATTCTTCAGCGCTCAGCCTTCTTTATAGTCCAACTCTCACATCCATACATGACCACTGGAAAAAACATAATTNGGCTCTTCCTCTCTTCCCGCTTCTTTCTTTATTTTTAAACTTTTTACAGTGTTGGCTTCTGTCACACAGCAGTGTGAATCGGCCGTATTACACATATATCCCCTCCGCTCCCCCTGCCGAACCTAGAGCTTGTTACACAGTGAAGTGAGTCAGACCGAGGAAAACAAATACCATATACTAGCGCATGTATGGGGAATCTAGCAAAATGGTGCTGAGGAACCTATTCCGGACACAGTGGGGGAGGGAGGGGGCCCGATGGAGAGGACTGCGTCCATACACGCACCGTCCCGTGTGAAACCGAGAGCGACAAGGAGTTGCTGGGTTAACACAGGGTGCTCAGCCTGGTACTCTGATGACCTCCCTGAGTTAATGATGTTCACAACGTGTGTCTAGGGTTCGCTCCACAGTCCCCCTCTGTACAGCATCCTAGACTCACCTTGAAGACCCTCGCCAGCCCTCCCAGGGACGTCCAGGCGTCCACTCCATCCGGGGGCAGCGGCAGGTGGTCCAGGAGTCCACACTCGCTGTGGAGGCTGGCCCACCTGCGCTTCCCCTCGTGGCCGCCAGGGGACAGCACGCCTCCTGGAGAAGCGATCAGTCAGTTCAGTTCAGTTCAGTTCAGTTCAGTCGCTCAGTCCTGTCTGACTCTTTGCAACCCTATGGACTGCAGCACCCCAGACCTCCGTGTCCATCACCAACTCCCGGAGCTTGCTCAAACTCATGTCCACTGAGTTGGTGATATACCATCCAGCTATCTCATTCTGTCGTCCCTTTCTCCTCCTGCCTTCAGTCTTTCCCAGCATCAGGGTCTTTTCGAATGAGTCAGTTCTTCACATCAGGTGGCCAAAGTACTGGAGTTTCAGTTTCAGCATCTTTAGTATGGACTGGTTGGAAGTCCTTGCAGTCCAAGGGACTCTCAAGAGTCTTCTCCAACATCACAGTTCAAAAGCATATATTCTTCAGCGCTCAGCCTTCTTTATAGTCCAACTCTCACATCCATACATGACCACTGGAAAAAACATAATTTTGACTAGCAGATCTTTGTTGGCAAAGCAATGTCTCTGCTTTGTAACATGCTGTCTAGGTTGGCCATAGCTTTTCTTCCAAAAAGCAAGCATCTTTTAATTTCATGGCTATAGTCACCATCTTCAGTGATTTTGGAGTCCAAAAAAAATAAACTTTCTCACTGTTTCACTTCCCTGGTGGCTCAGCTGCTAAAGAATCTGCCTGCAATGCAGGAGACCCTGGTTCAATTCCTGGGTCAGGCAGACCCACTGAGGAAGGGCACCCACTCCAGGATTCCTGGGCTTCCCTGGTGGCTCAGCTGGTAAAGAATCCACTTGCAGTGTGGAAGACCTAGGTTAAATCCTTGGGTTGGAAAGATCCCCTGGAGAAGGGAAAGGCTCCCCACTCCAGTGTTCTGGCCTGGAGAATTCCATGGACTCTATAGTTCATGGGGTCACAAGTAGCTGAACACAACTCAGTGACTTTTGCTTTCACTGTTTCCACTGTTTTCCCATCTTTTTGCTGTGAAGTGATGAGACCAGATGCCATGATCTTAGTTTTCTGAATGTTGAGTTTTAAGCCAGCTTTTTCAATCTCCTCTTTCACGTTCATCAAGAGGCTCCTTACTTCTTCACTTTCTGCCATAAGGGTGGTGTCATCTGCATATCTGAGGTTACTGATACTTCTCCCGGCAATGCTGATTCCAGCTTGTGCTTCATCCAGCCTGGCATTTCGCATGATGTACTCTGCATATATGTTAAGTAAGCAGGATGACAAAATACAGCCTTGATGTACTCCTTCCCAATTTGGAACCAGTCTGTTGTTCCATATCTGGTTCTAACTGTTGCTTCTTGACCTGGGTACAGATTTCTCAAAAAGCAGGTCAGGTGGTCTGGTATTCCCAACTCTTGAAGAATTTTCCAGTTTGTTGTGATCCACACAGTCAAAGGCTTTGGCAGAGTCAGTAAAGCAGAAGGAGATGTTTTTCTGGAGCTCTCTTGCTTTTTAGGTGACCGACAGATATTGACAATTTGTTCCCTGGTTCCTCTGCCTTTCAAAATCCAGCTTGAACATCGGGAAGCTCTTGGTTCACATACTGCTGAAGCCTGGCTTGGAGGATTTTGAGCGTTACTTTGCTGTGGAGAGGCGATGGAGGGAGGATTTTCCCTCCATCTGATCACGGGGTTGGGAATCTGAGAGTGCAGGGCATGGTCTGTCACCATCGCCAGCCCAGAGTGTGAGCACGCGGAGGACTCTGAGAGGCAGGGGCAGGCGGAGAGTGCGCAGGCCTGCGGGGTGGGCAGGGCCTCCCCGCCCCGGGCTGCCCAGCGCACTGGAGCCTCTGTGCTTGTCGCACCTCATGTTTTAGTTGCTTCATCAGTTATTTTTACAGCTTTTTCCCATGAGTATCCTGTTTTTCCTTCCTCCTATTTTACATTTTCTACCTTAAAAAAAAAGCACGTGTATGTAATTTTTAATGCTCCAGAACACCGCTGCCTCAGGGTGCGGGCCCGTGGGACCTGGGGCTGTGATGATGTGCCTGTGGCTGAAGGCAGGGCTCCCCCAGATGCCCACGAACCCCAGGCACGAACGGGAGGTTTCCCGGGCTTGTGAACTGGCGCTGAGGTCCAAGGGGAGCCTGAGTACTGAGGAGCGACAGAGAAGCGGGCTGGGCACTCGGTCTCCTGAGAGTCTGCCCCTGGACAGGGCACGGCGGGGGTGCTGAGGAAGAAGACAGACAGACGCGGACACGGCCCTCCCCAGGGCCTCCTCCCCCAGCAGCAGACATGGCACAGGCACACAGAAGCCCAGTCTGCCCCAGAGCCTGACCCCACACAGATCCACCCGATCCAGAGAGTGTGGCTGGGAGTCGCCTAGAAAACCTACCTTTCCGAAAGTGAGAGTGTTAGGCGCTCAGTCATTTCCAGCTCTGCAACCCCATGGACTGTAGCCCGCCAGGCTCCTCTGTCCATGGGATTCTCCAGGCAGGAATACTGGAGGGGGTGGCCATTCCCTCCTCCAGGGGATCTTCCCGACCCAGGGACTGGGCGCAGGGAAATGGCAACCCACTCCAGTCCTCTTGCCTGGAGAATCCCATGGAGGGAGGAGCCTGGTAGGCTACAGTCTATGGGGTCGCGAAGAGTCGGACACGACTGAGCGACTTCACTTCACTTCACTTCTCCTGCCTTGCAGATGGATTCTTCACCCTCTGAGCCGGAAGCCAGGACACCTGTGGAGTCCCTGTCCCCAGTACGTGCCCCTGTGAGCCTGGAGTTGATGGAGGGGACAGTCAGAGGCTGCAGCCTCGCCCCCACGCCCATGGGGACCGGGGCCCTGGCACTGCCTCCGAGGCTCTGAGTGGAGGATTGGGGAATGACGAGAGGCAGGCAGACATGTTCGCTGCCATGGCTGACAAATACTAGTGACAGGCTTTCTTTTTTCTAATAGCTGCTTCTCCCATGATGTAGCAGCTTTAAAGACAGCAAACTTCTTTATTTTATTTTATCATATTCCCTGCTGGAAATGAAGTGAGAACAGACAGAAAAAGGGCGTGTGCAGACACGGCACGTGGCCCAGCAGTAACGAGGACGGGTGTGGCTGCCGGGCCTCTACTCACCTTGCGTCGGCTGAGGCCGGGACGTCCGCCCTGTGCTTGGCCCTCAGGTACACGGCCTTCATCCTCACCTCCATGCCGAGGGGCAGGGCCAGAGGGGCTGCCACGCAGAACAGAGCCAACCGCGGGGGCAGGGCCACACCCGAGGGTGCCCGCCTGTTCTGTCCGAAGAGGAACTTCAGTCGTCCTTGAAACTGCATCGTCTGCCATTTCACAGACAGAAACGAAGGCAGAATCACAGGGTAAATTAGCCAGGCTGACGGGTCAACAGCCAAAGGCCTCAGAACGCACACTCCCAAGGACGGAAACCAACATGTCTTCCATGCTGGCCCCTGGGGACAGGCATGCCCCACTGCTTTTGGATCGTGCGGGGCTTCCCTGTAACTTTCTCTAACTTCCAGCGTGTTCCCATGTGTGCACTCGTGGGTATGAGTCCTCACTCAGGTGCGTGAACATCCCTGGACTCGGCCGGAGTCACCAGGCAGCCCCCTGGAAGGGTGAGCTGGAGCCAACCACCTCTAAGTACTGGCCCCATGCCCTCCATTCCCCAAACGCCATCCACTCACGGCAATAAACTCAGGGACAACTGGACTTTCCTGATCTAGAGCATACGAGTTCAGTTAGTCAGCTCAGTCACTCAGTCCTGTCCGACTCGGTGATTCCATGGGCTGCAGCACACCAGGTTTTCCTGTCCATTGTCTCCCGGAGTTTGCTCAGACTCCTGTCCACTGAGTCAGTGATGCCATCAAACCATTTCATCCTCCGTTGTCCCCTTCTCTTCCCGCCTTCAGTCTTTCCCAACATCAAGGTCTTCTCCAATGAGTTAGCTCTTTGGATCAGGTGGCCAAAGTATTGAAGCTTCAGCTTCAGCATCAGTCCTTCCAATGAATATTAGGGCTTGATTACCTTTAGGGTTGACTGGTTTGATCTCCTAGCAGTCCAAGGGACTCTCAAGAGTCTTCTCTGAAACCACATTTCAAAAGCATCAATTCTTTAGCGTTCAGCTTTCTTTACAGTCCAACTCTCACATCCATACATGACTACTGGAAAAACCATAGCTTTGACTAGATGGACCTTTGTTGGCAAAGTAATGTTTCTGCTTTTTAATATGCTGTCTAGGTTGGTCATAGCTTTTATTCCACAGAGCAAGTGTCTTTTAATTTCATGGCTGCAGTCACCATCTGCAGTGATTTTGGAGCCCAGGAAAATAAAGCCTGTCACTGTTTCCACTGATTCCCCATCTATTTGCCGTGAAGCGATGGGACCGGATGCCATGATCTCCATTTTTTGAATGTTGACTTTTAAGTCAGTTTTTTCACTCTCTTCTTTCACCTTCATCAAGAGGCTCTTCAGTTTCTCTTCACTTTCTGCCATAAGGGTGGTGTCATCTGCATATCTGAGGTTGCTGGTATTTCTCCCAGCAATCTTGATTCCAGCTTGTGCTTCATCCAGCCTGACATTAGGCATGATGTACTCTGCATATAAGTTAAATAAGCAGAGTGACAGTATACAGCCTTGTCATACCCCTTGTCAATTTGGAAACAGTCCATTGTTCCATGTCCAGTTCTAACTGTTGCTTCCTGACCTGCATAGAGATTTCTCAGGAGGCAGGTGAGGTGGTCTGGTATTCTTTTCTCTTTCAGAATTTTCCACAGTTTATTGTGATCCACCCAGTCAAAGGCTTTGGCAAAGTCAATAAAGCAGAAATAGATGTTTTTCTGGAACTCTCTTGCTTTTTTGATGATCCAATAGATGTTGGCAATTTGATCTCTGGTTCCTCTGCCTTTTCTAAATCCAGCTGGAACATCTGGAAGTTCATGGTTCATGTACTGTTGAAACCTGGCTTGGAGAATTTTGAGCATTACTTTACTAGCATGTGAGATGAGTGCAATTGTGCAGTAGTTTGAGCATTCTTTGGCATTGCCTTTCTTTGGAATTAGAATGAAAACTGATCTTTTCCAGTCCTGTGGCCACTGCTGAGTTTTCCAAATGTGCTGGCATATTGAATGCAGCACTTTCACAACATTATCTTTCAGGATTTGAAATAGCTCAACTGGAATTCCATCACCTCCACTAGCTTTGGTCGTGGTGATACTTCCTAAGGCCCACTTGACTTCACATTCCAGGATGTCTGGCTGTAAGTGAGTGATCACACCATCGTGATTTTCTTGGTTGTGAAAATCTTTTATGCACAGTTCTTCTGTGTATTCTTGCCACCTCTTCTTTATATCTTCTGCTTCTGTTAGGTCCATATTGTTTCTGTCCTTTATTGAGCCCATCTTTGCATGAAATGTTCCCTTGGTATCTCTAATTTTCTTGAAGAGATCTCTAGTCCTGTCTCTTATACACATCTCACCTTCTTCTTGTTGTTTTCTTCGAGTTTTTCTTCTACTTTTTCTTCATATTCTTCTTCTTATTATTATTCTCATTCTTCTTCTCACCTTTATCTTCTTGTTCTCACTTTCTTCTTCTTCTTTTTACCTT
>SJYW01051748.1:130080-157255 GCA_006410735.1 Raphicerus campestris
GGGGGCCTCCAGGTGAGGGGGGCCTCCAGGTTGAGGGGTCCTCCAGGTGAGGGGTCCTCCAGGTGAGGGGCCTCCAGGTGAGGGGGGAGCCTCCAGGTGAGAGGCCTCCAGGTGAGGGGGGCCTCCAGGTGAGGGGGGCCTCCAGGTGAGGGGCCTCCAGGTGAGGGGAGACTCCAGGTGAGGGGGGAGCCTCCAGGTGAGGGGGCCTCTAGGTGAGGGAGCCTCCAGGTGAGGGGGGAGCCTCCAGGTGAGGGGAGACTCCAGGTGAGGGGGCCTCCAGCTGAGGAGCCTCCAGGTGAGGAGGGAGCCTCCAGGTGAGGGGCCTCCAGGTGAGGGGAGACTCCAGGTGAGGGGCCCTCCAGGTGAGGGGCCTCCAGCTGAGGAGCCTCCAGGTGCGTGAGAATCAGAAGGTGCTGCAGGTGTCGTCAGCAGGAGGGAAGGTCTGGTGTGCCTCGTCCCCTGTGAGTGGTCCTCATTCCTGCCAGAGGCCTGGGCAGCACTGGCCAGGGACCACAGCTCTTCTGGCCTCAGCGTCCGCTTCTTTCTGTGAAACCTGGTCTTAGGCTGTGGGGGGAGTGTGCGCACATGATTAGAGTTTAGCCTTCGAGTTACAATCACACTCATTTTTTGCCTTCCTGGGATTACCTGTTTGACATTCAGGGGCCACAGTTACAGGAGGAGCCCAAGGAAAGATGGTGCCCGCCTGGAGGCTCCCCTTGCCTGGAGGACCCCCCTCACCTGGAGGCCCCCCTCACCTGGAGGCCCCCCTCACCTGGAAGCCCCCTCACTTGGAAGCCCCCTCACTTGGAGGCTCTAGGGTCAGAAGGGCATGTGCCATCGTGAAGCTCTCCTCATGGAGTTTTGTGACGCAGGCGTAACGCAGAGTGTGAAGCATGCCCACGTCACGGTCACGCAGCTACCCCACCCAGTCAGGACTGAGAACCCTTCCCTCCGGCCTCCGCGGGGGCGGCCGCGGCACAGAGCCTGCAGCCCGGGCTGGTTCTGCTCTCAGACGGAGCCCTGTGCCCCTGCGTCATCGCACAGCGGCCCCTGGTGCGGGAAGCAGTCGGCGGTGTGGCGCTCTGCTGTGAGACACGCCGCCGCTGGGGAGTCCCTCCCTGCCGTCCGGGCCTCTCACCGGCACGCTGCTGTGTCTTCCAGGGCGGTTCTGCTGGGCCCGCACCGCGGACGGGAATGTGGGCCACGGGGTGGCCAGGGGCTCAGCCGCGGCGGAGCACGCCGCCGGCCGCCAGAGTGAGCGTCGAGCACAGCTGCCCCGGCCGTGAACGGGCCCAGGCGCTCCGCGTTCTCTGTGAGCCCCGCGTCCCCGCCTCGCGGTTTCTGTTTAACGTTTAATCCGCACACCCGGAGGACTCATGGAGCGGAGCGCCTTCCCACAGATTTGTTGGTTTTCAGATGAAGGGATGCGCACACACCGCCTGCTGCGGTCGTTCTCGAAGCTCCACAGGGTCGCCTGGCTGCCCCGTCGCCTTCTGCACCCTCCCGGACGGCAGTCCTGCCGCGGGTGGACTCCTTGGACCCACTCCTGGGCCTGCTGCGCTCCTCGTGGGTCTGACACAGCCAGATCCGTCGGTCTCTCGTCAGGTCAGGGCTTTAGGGCTTCTGTCCTCTCTGTCTGTTTGCTCCTCAGATACCTCCCGACTCTGCCCTGTCATCTTCTAGAAACTTCCACCATCTACCATTGACTCTGCGTGGTGTGAGGTAGGTGTCAAGATTCATTTTTCTCAAGAGGATCCAGTCCATGAGGCACCGTTTACTGACAAGACCAGCACCTGCCCACCCCTGGCTTCACTGTGAGCCCAAATCTGCAGTGAACCTCCCCTGTCTTTTGAGGCCGTGTGTCCTTTGCGCTGCCCCCGCTGCCCTCAGTCACTGAGCTGGATGAAGCGCTGTGTCTCGGACTGCGTGATCATCAGTGCTCTCCCCCATGGTGCTGGGTCTGCTCCGGGCTCTGCATTTCCAATCGGCTTGTCCCGCTTCCTCCCAGAAAAGCGGCACAGCGTTTGTCCTTTGTTGCTGTTAAGCCACTAAGCTGTGCCCGACTCTTAGCGACACTATGGACTGCAGCCCGCCAGGCTCCTCTGTCCATGGGATCCCTCAAGCAAGAATACTGGACTGGGCTGCCATTCCCTTCTTCGGGGCTCTTCCTGACCAGGGATTGGACCTGTGTCTCCTGCATTGGCAGGTGGATTCCCTTCCCCTGAGCCACCAGGGGCGCCAGTTATTCTATAACTCGATCAGTCACCTTTATGACAATATTAAGTCCTCCAGTCACAGCACACCTTTCCATTTTCTTGTAGTTCAGTTGCTAAATCTTGCCCGACTCTTTGCGACCCCATGGACTGCAGCACACCAGGCCTCCCTGTCCATCACTGTCTCCGGGAGCTTGCTCAAACTCATGTCCATTGAGTCGGTGATGCCATCAACCATCTCCTCCTCTGTCTCCCCCTCTCCTCCTGCCTTCAATCTTCCCCAGCATCAGGGTCTTTTACAATGTGTCAGCTCTTTGCATGTGGTGGCCAAAGTATTGGAGCTTCAGCTTCAGCATCAGTCCTTCCAATGAATATTCGGGACTGATTTCCTTTAGGATTGACTGGTTGGATCTCCTTGCTGTCCAAGGGACTCTCAGGAGTCTTCTCCAGCACCACGATTAGAAAGCATCAATTCCTCGATGCTCTGGATCTTTAAACTTCTTTAAATAATGCTTTATATTTTCTGAGTGGAAGTACTACGCATGACCTGCTAGACTCATTATCGGAATTTGGTGTTTTTTCATCCCTCTTTGATGGTAGGCATTTTCCCCTCCATGGTTTTGCTTAAAGGGAAAAAACTGTGCTGATGTCTGAGCGCTGGATATTTCTCACTGTAAACTGATAGGTAGGCACTGTGATCCACATATTCCCTGTTGAGTTTCAGCAGAACGCCAGGGGCACCCTGCTGCTCCATTTGCCGTCTCCGCACACTTCAGAGAATCCACGCAAGGGATGCAAAGGGCGGGCCTGCGGCTTAACTGACACAGGAGGAATCGACTTGGAGGAGGACAAGCAGAGCTGGAGGAGGCATTGCAGATCCGGCTAGAGCTAGACAGAGAGGAGTTAGGGTAGGGCTAGGCTAGAGCAGCAGGCGTTAGAGAAGAAGCCTGGAGGATTACTGTGCACGGAGTCACAAAGGCCTGGACACAAAGGAACAACTAGCACACCCACGCTTAAATGTCGAGACTTTCTGGGGTGAGAAGACCGAGATCGCAGCAGTCAGCCGGGCTTCCCTTCATCTTTCCTAATGTCTAGGGTTTGATTCCTACAAACGAGGTCAAGAAGAATAAATGGTGGGGGATCTGAGAAGCAGGGGAGAGTGGCGTGTCAGCTGTTCACAGAACACAGAGCAAGCCCACTCTGGTCTGATCAGAGCCTCTCATCTCGGCTCCAAACCACCCTCCGCAGAGTCGAGGATAAAAGCACAGCTATTTCCACAAACAGCTCATTCCAGTAGCGACCATCTTGGCCTTTTGTGCAGAGAGAGCACATATCCGCTCTCCATGCCCATAGGCCCTTAACTGCTTCCTGCCACAGGCCCTCACATCCGTCCTGACTCACCTGGGGATGAGACGCTCCCACTGCTGACCTCGGAGAGAACGGACAACATCTTGTAGCAGCAAAGGCAAGGGCGAGTAAAATATACATCTAAAGCCTATCTGTCTCAGAGAGCACGGAAACGCAAGATACGAGCTGAGGCACTCAGGTTGCCACAGGAAACGCTGGCTCCTGACTTTTTGTAAAGCATTTTGCCCAAGAAGCTGACAATGATAGCACAGGGCTGGGCTAATATGCTCATGAAATGCTTCATATAAACTAGAGGCGCCGCCTGGTTTAATGGCATTTGGAAACAACTTCCTTATAATAAAAGGCAAAACTTTTTTTTTTTTTTTAAACTTCTAACACTTCAGAGGAAACAGCTGAGTCCCAAGAAAACAAAAGCTCCAATTAGCGAGTTCAGACCCGGACCAGGTCTCTACAGGGCCCTGCGGTTCCCACAGAAGCCCAACCCCTGGCGTGGGGCCTTCGAGTTACACGGTCCAAGGCAGGCGGTGTGGGTGTCCCGAGAGAATTTACAGAGCAACTCAGGGGGTGTCCTGAGAGAATTTACAGAGCAACTCAGGCACGAGCGATTGGGGCAAAAAAAAAAAAAAACCCTCAGCGGGCCCTGGCGACCACATCACATCTTTCTAGATCCAGGTGCTGCACACGACACCCAGGGGTGCGAGGAGGGCTTCATTACTTGGGGCTCAAACGTCGGGCCCATGGCCTCGCTCTGCCCTGGCGGGCTGGGAGAGGGGCCCGGCCCCTGCGGAGCAACCGTGGAAGGAGGCCCCGCAGGATGCCGGCAGGTGAAGAGGCGCTGAGCGTGTGCCTGGAGGCCCGTCTGGCAGTGCGCGGGGGAGGCCGGTGTCTAAGGGGTGGAGCCAGATGACCGCCGGCAGCCCGACCTCTGGGCTTCTCCCCCAACTCCCAGCCGGCGGCCTTGGCTTTTGGCCCATCGGGAAGATTTTTGGTATTAACTGCACGTCTTGGCCCCCATCTCCTTCCTCGCTGGCCTCTGACCCGGGTGCTGCGAATGTTTGGCCTGGCCCGCAGAGGTGCCCCGGCTCCGAGGGGTGGTCTCCAGCCTCCAGGCAAGCACGCCAGCGGGTGGGCCCCTTGGTGGACTGTCCACCTCCCAAGGGCCACCGTGGCCTTGCCGGCGAGAGGGTCTCAAATGCGCTCCAGGCCGGGCTCAGCCCCGCCGCCCTCCCCCCGCTGGGCCTGCGCCTCTCTCTGGCTAACCCTGTGTCCTTAGGCTCACAGTCATTCTCTGCATCAAGTGTTGGAATCCCTGCACGTTCTGCCCCTGGATGAGGCCCTGAGCACACACTGTATTCTGGGTTTTTCCAAGTTCTGTCTTGTTCTCTCTTAAATCCACCTGTTTTTATCTTGAATTCCTCAGGGAAGGTGCCAGGGCTGGCAGTTGGTGGCTTCCTGTGCTGTGAACTCCCTGCAGAGGGCTGGGGGGGGGGGCAGGCATACTTGTGCCCAGCTTGTCCTCAGACCCCAGCCACCCAAGCTGCAGAGCCAGGAGGTTTCACCAGCGTTTGACTCTGGGCTGGGATTGCTCGTGAGACTTTTCCCTCCCAGAGGCCAAGCCAGGTCCCACTTCCTTTCCTGGGGCTTCTCACTGAACCACCTGCCTGGACCCAGGGTTGGATGGACTCCACCCCGCTCTACCCTGAGGTCTGGAACCGTGCAGGCTGTGCTGGCCTGGGGCCACATTCCGGGTGGCTATCTGCACACCAGCAAGAGTGACTCTGGGGCACGCCGCATCCTGGCTGCGCGCCGTGTCCGGGTGTGAGGCATTGAAGTGCAGCTCAGGACAGGGCCCTGCCTGGCCCTGACCAGCCTCTCACTGCGAGGAGTGTGGAGGTGAGGCTGCAGGCGCAGAAGTCGCTGCTGTGAGACTAGGGACATCAGGACACCGGTAGGCCTCTCGTCGTGACCCTGAGCCCCAGACAAAGCCGGGTGTGCAAAACCTCATCTGACAAAAGGTCGGTGATTTAAAAAAAGAAAAAGTTTGAGTTTAGAGACGTTTTAAACCTTGAAGTTTAAAAGTTCAAGGTCTTTGGTGGCTCAGACAATAAAGGATCCGCCTGCAATGCAGGAGACCCGGGTTTGATCCCTGGGTTGGGAAGGAATGGCAATCCACTCCAGTATTCTTGCCTGGAGAATTCCATAGACAGAGGAGTCTGATGGGCGACAGTCCATACGGTCGCAGAGTCAGACATGACTGAGCAGCTAAGCACACACACACCTTGAAAACAGCGCATGCCTTCAAGGCAGCGGACCGAACCGCAGACGGGCCGAACCGCAGCAGAGGGGACCGAGCCGCAGACGGGCCGAACCGCAGCAGACGGGGCTGAACCGCAGCAGACGGGCCGAACCGCAGCAGACGGGGCGCTGTGCTCACCTGGTGGAAGCCCAGGTAGTCCACGATTGTGGCTGATGCGTAGAAGATCATCCCCTCTGCGCTCACCACCAGAGTGAAGCCGTGGAGGGACTGGAACAAAGAGAACACTGACATCACTCGCATGACATCACCCCCGTGACATCACTCACGTGACATCACCCTGGTGACATCACTCACGTGACATCACTCAGTAAAGACATCAGGCATTGGTTCTGTTTGGCTTTTCAACCATTTCCTCCCTGTTTTGTGGTCTGAACTCATAACCTCCAGAAAGACCCACTTTTAGTTTTTTATGACTGTTCACAAAATGTCCTGAGCCGGCAGGTGACGTGAGAACCTGGTCACCGTCTATAAGGCTCATGACTTGGGTTCTTTTCCTAATGATTCTCAAATGTTTTATAAAATACAAACATCACCATGGTGAGATGAGCACACCGACCCTTGGAACACAACAGGAACGTTTGAGCCACAAGGTGGGTTTTCCCGTCCTCTTTTATGCCATGTTCTGGTTTGCCTAGCAATTTTTATCATGAAAAAATGTCGAGCTCCAACAAGGGCTATTTCTGTATCTACTGTAATCATCACATAGATTTTCTCTAGTCTATTAATGTAGTGAGTTACACTGACATGTTCTGATGGTGGATCGTTCTTGCCTGTGGAGGGTAAACCTGATCATCATTTCTAATGTGTTCTTGGAACTGACATATTTCACTTGGGAAATACTCATCTATATTCAAGGAAATCCACCTATAAGCTTCTCTCAAATAGAGAGAGTGTTCAAGTGTACCTAATCATCAAACATCCTTTCCCTCTTTTTCATTTTCTATACCCACTTATTTATGATGAGGGAAACGTATTCCTAGAACATCTGGTTCACTTCACCTCTAAGGTCCTCCAGTCTGGCTGCATTTTGGGGAGATGGTGAGTGAGAGGGGGTGAATGTTAGTATCATCATTCACAATGTCTTCATGATTGCTAAATCTGTTACTGTGTTGGGCTCAGTTTAAAATTTCCCTTTTTTTGAAAAGCAGGCCCTCCAGCCCCTCTTGCCCAGGCTTCTCAGAGCCACGGCGAGTGAGGGTGCTTGAGGGACCACAGGCCCGCGAGCACGTGCTCAGTGCCCACCCCGTCAGCTAGCTGTCTGCCTGGCGTCCCCCTCCTCCTGACAAGGAAGACAGCAGCCCAGGCGGCCTGGGTCCCGCGAGTGCCGGCGCCACGTGGGGAGTGGCTCACTGTTTTTTGCGCCCCCTGCAGGCGGGCAGGGCAGAGCGGGAGGTTCGGGAGGGTTAGGCAGCTGGACTCTTTAACATGCATGCAGACACTTCGTGTAACTCTCATGAAGCTTGCAGCTATCAGCAACACATTATAATACTCATTTCTCTAAATCCTTGACCATTCTGGGTACTTTTTTCTTTTTTCTAATCTTTGCCAATTTTATGTGATAGATTATTTTACCATCATTATAATTTTCATTCTTTGATTATTAATGAGATTGAGAAACATTTCACACATTCATTGGTAACTTGTATCTCTTTTTTGGTAAAATCCCTGTGCATGTTATGTGCTGATTTTTCTATTAGGGTTTATAATGATCAATATCTAGGAGCTTTCAAATTACTGGTATTGACCATTTCTAGGGAGCCCAGGTCTGACTCTGCGACTCCATGGACTATAGCCCACGAGGCTCTTCTGTCCTCCACTATCTGCTGGAGCGTGCTCAAATTATGTCCACTGAGTCAGTGATGCCATCCAGCCACCTCACCCTCTGCCGTCCCCTTCTCCGCTTGCCCTCAGTCTTTCCCAGCATCAGGGTCTTCTCCAATGAGTTGGCTCTTCCCATCAGGCAGCCAAAGTACTGAAGCTTCAACATCAGTCCACAGAATATTCAAGACTGATTTCCTTTAGAATGGACTGGTTTGATCACCTTGTAGTACAAGAGACTTTCAAGAATCTTCTTCAGCACTATAATTTGAAAGCATCAATTCTTCAGTGCTCAGCCTTCTTTATGGTCCACCTTTTACATCCGTACATGACTGCCACTAGCAAAACCATAGCTTTGATTATACAGACCCTTCTCGGCAAAGTAACATCTCTGCTTTTTAATAGGCTGTCTAGGTTTGCCATAGCTTTTCCTCTCAGGAGCAAGTGTCTTAATTTCATGGCTGCAGTCAAGGTCCACAGCGATTTTGGAGCCCATGAAAAGAATATCGGTCACTGCTTCCACTTTTCACCTTCTGTTTGCTGTGAAGTGATAGGGTAATGGCAGACACCTAATCCAAAGCCTCACACTTCTAAAAACCAATGGAGACCCACAAGGACAGGTAAACTACGCAGCTCTACACCCCGTCACGAGAGGACACACAGAGGTGATGAACTGCAAGTCACGTATGATCAGAGCAGGCAACGTAAAGTCCCAGGAAGCTTACGATGACTGCTTCAAAAGAACAGTGTGTAATTCCTCCTCGAGAAACTAGAGACAGTCAAACACAATGTAAGGAGAAGGATAGAGCGCAAGCTGGAATCCAGATCCCAGCATCAGCGTCAGTGACCTCAGACTAGAGACAGTCAAACACAATGTAAGGAGAAGGATAGAGCGCAAGCTGGAATCCAGATCCCAGCATCAGCGTCAGTGACCTCAGACACGCAGACGACACCACCCTTCCGGCAGAAAGCGAAGAGAAGCTAAACAGCCTCTTGATGAAAGTGAAAGAGGAGAGTGAAAAAGCTGGCTTAAAGCTCGACATTCAAAAAATTAAGATCATGGCATCTGGCTCCATCACGTCAAGGCAAATATGGGGAAAAAAATGGAAACAATGACAAACTTTATTTTCTTGGACTCCAAAATCACTGCGGATGGTGACTGCAGCCATGAAATTCAAAGACGCTTGTTCCTTGCAAGAAAAGCTATGACCAACTGAGATAGCACGTTAAAAAGCAGAGACATCGCTCTGCTGACAAAGGCCCACATGATCACGGCTGTGGGTGCTAGAGAAGACTCTTGAGAGCCCCTTGGACTGCAAGGAGATCCAACCTGTCCATCCTAACGGAAATCAATCCTGAATATTTATTGGAAGGAATGATGCTGAAACTGAAGCTCCAATACTTTGACCACCTAAGGCAAACAGCCAACTTATTGGAAAATACCCGGATGCTGGGAAAGATGGAAGGAAGAGGAGAAGGGGCGACAGAGGATAAGAGGGTTGGATGGCACCACCGACTCAATGGACATGAGTTTGAATGAACTCTGGGAGATAGTGATGGGCAGGGAAGCCTGGTGTGCTGCAGTCCATGGGGTTGCAAAGAGCTGGACACAACTGAGGACTGAACAAGAAGAAGAAGAAGGAGAGAAAAATTAGAAATAAGAGAAGAGACAATGGAAACTCTTAAAACAGTTAAATAATAAAGATTGTTACAAAGTAGAAAATTGCTTCTTTAAAAGGATTAATAAAATTGACAAGCTCCTAGGAGATTTATCAAAAAAAATACGACTGACACAAGGGATTTTAAAGAATGCATCATTACACACCCTGCAAACGTTAAAAACACAGTGAGGAAATATTAAAAATGATACTCAAGAAATTAAATAATTTACCAGAATCAACCTATTAGAGATGGAAACCTTGAAGCACAATTTCTGTAGAAGAAACAAAGTTATCAGGGCATGAACCCAGGATAACGTGCCTGACCCAGACGCTTTAAAAATCTTTAAAAATAAGATAATAACAATGCCCCCTAAACGGTCTCAGAAATAAAAAGTAAAGAAAATTCTCTAATTCTTAAGAACTATAACATGGACAGTTAATTCTGATAAGGAAATTCAATAAAAATAAAATTACAGACTTTGGCTACTGATGCCAAATATGCGAAATAAAATATTAGCAAACAGATTTCAATTTCACATTATGAAAAGAATACATCATAACCAAATAATTTAGAATGAAAGCTTGGCTCAATATTGGGAAATTCATTAATATAATACACCAAGCTTGTCGATCCCTGGGTCAGGAAGATCCTCTGGAGAAGGGCATACCCTTCTCCCACTCCAGTATTCTAGCCTGAAAGATCCCATGGGCAGAGAAGCCTGGATGGCTACAGTCTATCTGACTCCAAAGTCAGACGTGAATGAGCAACAACCAGACAAGCAAGTTTATAGATCTAAGGAGAAAAATCTGTAACTTTTGCCGTCTTCATAGATGACAAAAAAGCTTTCAACAAAATTCAACACTCATTTCTGATTAAAAAAACACTCAAGAAAATAGGAATTATGAATACGTTTTAGCATGACAATGCGTGTGGACGTGTGTGTGTGTCCATGTGATTCCTAAGATAGCAACTTAATTAATGGGGGAAATGCTGGGTGTTTCCAGGAGGACGCCCTGACATCCCTCTCCAGGGGTGTGTGACCTGCAGCACCCCTCCAGTCCACCTTATGCTGTGGCCAAACCTGTTCATTTATGTCCGTGCACTACAAGAGCAAGGCTAGACAGTTCCCAGAGACACAGCATGCCCCTGAAGGCTGAAACACCATTGGCCACTCACAGAGGGTTGCTGAGGCCTGTCCTATAGTTTCGGGGGTGCTAACTGTTGCAACTAGAAGGGCGTCACTGTGAGGTTTAACACTGAGAAGGTAAAAGGATCACTACCTGCAGAGGACTCCTTCATTTATTTGGAAACCCCTAGAGAATCAGTGATAAAGCAACCCAAGTAAAAGAATTCAGTAAACAGGAAGGATATAAAATTAAATATATAGTCAATAGCTTTTACATACTACCGTAATGACCATATTAGAGGACATTCTGATGGATAAAATCCTCTTTAGAAGACCCAACACTTGCAAACTCAATCAGAAAAACACAAAATTGATCTGAAGAAAATGTTAAAACACCTCAAGAGACACCAAATTATATGTGAACAATAGAAAGACATCCTTTGGTCTTGGACAGGGTGACTCACATCATAAAGATGAATTTATCAATGGAGTGCAATGTCCGGCCCAAAAGGAAATCGTGTGTGTTCTGCCCAACCTGACATCACACAAGATTCCCAAGGAACCCCCCAGAAAGGGACACAGCCTCACGGCTGCACACGGGACCTTTCTCTGCTGTGAAGCCACGCCTTAGCTGTTAGAGTGTAACTGAGAAGAAACATCACAGCACTCAGCAAACATCCAGTAAACACTCAACAAAAGATTTGCTCAAGAGGGAAGCACGAACCAGCTCCCTAGAGGCACCGTGGGTAAGAGCCCGCCTGCCAATGCAGGTGGCGCGGGCTCGACTCTTGGTCCAGGGAGATCCCACGTGGTGAGGAGCAAAGCCCACGAGCTCCAGTTACTGAGCCGGAGCACCTAGAGCCCAAGCTCTGCAGCAAGAGAAGCTGGCACGGTGAGAAGCCAGGCGCCGCAGCCAGAGAAAACCCCCTGCAGCACTGAAGTCCCAGCACGGCCAAGCGAGTGAGTGAGCAAACAGAATGCTTTAGGAAAAGGGGGTGTCGCAGAGACGTTAGAGCAGCCTGAGACATGTCAGAGATGCCCGGGGCTCACAGCTGAGGTCAGACTGCTGCCTCAGACGCAGATGCGACATTCCCTCGGAGAATCCTCGCGCAGCCTGTGCCCACATGACTTGAAAAGGAGGTGGCGCCCGACGGCTCGTCTGGCTGCACAGTTCTGGATGAGTTTCTGACACACAGGTGCAAACAGCAGGGTGGTGATCTGCAGTCAGATTTAGACTTTGCGCCGAGTCTCCCGCACGACAAACCCAAGCTCACACAGCCCCACCGAGGCACCCCTGCCCCCAGCAGTCTGCCACCGACGACCACGTCTCAACAGAAGCCTGTTATTAAAATAACAGCCACAACTCTCGAACTCCAATGAACTGACAATCAACCCCGTGTACACTGCGTCCACCGGAACGTCCACGTTCCCAGACAGACGGCAGCGTTTGTCACGAGCTCCTGTGCAGTTCCAGGGAAGTGCCTGTTCCCACTGCCCACACACCTTCGGGTGGTGGGGGAAAGTCCAGTGTTTGCCTGCGCTCGTCCTGGTGGAGGGCCACAAGTCTGTGCCCACGTCCGAATCTCCCCCACGCGCCTCTGCTAGGAGACCCCGGATTTCCTGGTGGGGGTGGGGAGACCCGTGAAATGTCTGGGGTGCTACATGGTGTAACAGAGGCCAGGTTTTCCTGTGTGCTGACCGGCAGGGCGTGGGTCGATCTCCAGGACAGGAGGCTGGGCATGGAGGGCCCCGCCTGTGAGTGGCCCCCAGACAGCCTGAATGCACACCCACTGGGTGGCAACAAGCCTGGATAGTGTCCCTCGTGGCTTCCACACCACTTCAGACACACCTCACCTAAAAAGACAGAGCCTGCGTGTCCACGTTCACCAGCCCGGAGGATTCTTGGAAGCACCATCAGCCTCAGAATCTGTGATGAGCTGGACCATTGAGGCTTAGACGCCCATGTCCCTCAGACACCAGCATGTACAAGAACCGCACTTCGAAATACCAGCTCTTCTCATATTGTGGTAAAACGTATGCAGCAGAAAGCTCACCATTTTAGCCACACTCGCGCACACAGTTCATCCCCACGAGCCCTGTGGTTGTACGGCCGCCAGCGGCATCATCTCCAGAGCCTTCTCATCTTCCCAGGCAGACACTCCGGCCCTCCCCAGTCCCGGCCGCCACCATCTGCTTCCTGTCTCCAGGAGCCCGACTCCTCCAGGGACCTCCTGAGTGGGCTCACAGCACTGGCCCTTCCGGGCCAGGCTCGGGCTCTCAGCACGATATCCTCAGGCTCGTCCGTGCAGAGCCTGTGTTGGAATCCCCTTCCTCCTCAAGGCTGACTGATACTTCACTGCACGCACAGGCTGCGCTGCATACCCTGCCACTCAGCGGGCATCTGGACTGTTCTCACCTCCCGGTAGGGGCTCTCGGAGACGCGCGCATCGGGATGGAACACGCTGCGTGGATGAAGACGCCCAAGGCAAGGAGGAAAGGCCACTGCCTTCTCTTGCTGCAGCGCTGCTGGGCACCTGCTGGGCACCTGCGTGGTGGGACCTGCTGCCCCCAGAGCTGGGCGTCCCCCAGGACAGGGGCGGTGCTGGTGCTCTCACCGCTGCCCATGGCCCTCCTGCGATGGCTTCCAGCGCCTCCCCCGCAAACCTGGCGTCCTGTGACCCAGGGCCTCGGCAGAACACCGGCTTAGGGTGCCTGCCTCCTTCCCCACCCTGCCCCATGGCCGGCAGGTTCTGCTGGCCGAGGCCCTGGGGGCTGACCAAGTGCTCCGGCCAGGAGAGCCAGAGCGGGAAGCCACAGACCGCGCGTCTGAGCCGGAGCCAGCAGGAACGTCCCCGGAAGGGCCCGCAGGCTGCCCATCTAAGTCCTACCCCAGGAGTCTGGGCAAAAGCAGGCCGGGCCATGCTGGGGCCACCGCAGGCTTCGGTGGCTTTGTGGTGTGGCTCCGTTACTGTGGCAACAAGCTTACTGTCCCTCCTTCACTGACCAGTAGCCACGTGGCCCAGGTGACTGAGGCCAGACGCCACGCGGGGCTGGGCGGTGGTGGCCTGAGAGCCTCGTTCCCCTCCCCCGGGCAAGCTGCAGGCATGGGGACCCCCACTTGCCCCCAGCGGCGGGAGTGGGCTCCACCAGCTGTCCACACAGCATTTCCCGTCTCAGAGGCAGCCGAGACTCACAACGTCCCACTAATAATAGTCCAAAGACCAAAGAGATGCTCATGGTCTGAGTGCATCAAATGCCGTCTCAAAAAAGATTTTACGAGATTAGTCACAGTCGAAAACAACCTTAATTTTAACTCACCAGGCAGAAATTTTAAAAAGAAAAACGACCGTAAATGCTGTTTGCCGAGTCATATGGATTCAATATCAGATCGACGTTCTGGCCTGGAAGCCTCACGCCAAATACTGCTGCACATGTGGGACCGGCCGGAGCAAATATGCATCACAAACGTTTGTTTGTTTTCTCTCTCTCTTTTAATCCTGCTAGACTTTTGTGTTTTTTTAAATATGGTACATGGAAAATGAGGTCACTTCTCCAAGCGGAGAAAAGAATTTGGCCCCAAGCTGAAGGCTGCGCTTTTTTAAGAGGAGAAACAACCGTGTCCAGGCTCAATGACAGCCGGTCGCGGAGCTGCACCTGCCAGTGCAGGGTGGGCCCGGCGCCCTGCCCGGACGCCACCGCGGCCCCGCAGGGATTGGGGCGAGCGGCCGAGCAAGCGGGACTTCCTCTGACAGCCCTCGAACATCCTGATGTCTCCCAACACAGGCAGAAAAAAACAGCCGGCCGGCGAGCACTTCAAAGATTGCGCCTCAAGGTCACAGCAGAGGAAAAAGAGGAGGGAAAAGGAATGTTCCAGCAGCCCCTCTCCTCGCCCCTCCCAGAATGAAGGGAAGTTGGGAGCTGGGCCCTCCCCTGAGAGCTGTCGCCATGGCGATGGAGCAACACCACAGGCCGGCGCCAGTCACGCGAGCGGGGCACCGGCCGCTGGGCCTGCTGGAGCCAGATCACTCGCTGGGCCTCGCCGTGGGGCCCGTGTGCGTGCGAGGCGCTTCTGCTGGGGATGGCTCGCCGGCTGTTTATAGAACCCACAAACAGTAAACTTGGCCTTGGGCTCCAGCCTCGGAGAGCGTCGGCGCTTGCAAACAGTTCTCGAAAGAGGCAGTGGGCTGCCAGGGCAGAGCCACGAGGGTGGAGGCAGGTGGGACCCCCGGGCCCTGGGAGCTGGCCCCGTGCTAGCCCGGCCCAGCTCCACCAGCCACGGCCCAGGGGTCGTCCTCTCCAGGTGAGCAGCTGGACAGTGCAGGTGTCTGGACGGCGAGGCTGGGCCCTCCTGCGGCCGGTGGGAGGGGAGCCCAGAACCGGACACAGAGCGTGGCCACTGCAGACCCGGCTCTTCCTTCCCTGGGCCAAAAACCCCTCAGCCAAGGGCTGCTCTTTCAACAGTTGTGTGACCTTGGACAAACTACTTAGCCTCTCTGGGCCTCAGGTTCCTCATCTGAAACACAGGGATGACAGCAGGGACCGTCTCTGAGCTCAGATAAGCACCCACACGGAGTAAGGGCAGAATCAATACTGGTCCTGTTAATTAGAACTTGGGGCCTGAAAACAAAGCCTCTTTGAAGGTTGGGACGACTCTGAATGCAAACCTGGTTTAGCTCCTGAGAAGCAGTTTATGAGCAATTGATAAACAGGTGCTCCTGATGACCCTGAAGGAGTGGCCGTCTTCGTCTGAGAGACAGGTCCATCCTGCTGGGCTCCTGGGGTGGAGGGGTTGCCCCCCACTCACCCCTCCCCCCAAATCTCCGAGCGGGAGCCACCAGCCTCAGCCTCATAGCCGAGGGTCACTCCAGACCTGTGGACAGGTTCTAGACCATTCCTATGCCCCTGGGGAGCCCAAGGGGGCCTGCAGGAGGGAGGGGTGCCACTGGGAGCTGGGGTGAGCCCCGTGGAAGAGCTGTCACACAGGAAAGCCCAGCCAAGCCGGCCCGACGGCAACTCAGGGCGCTGCCCCTGCAGCCCTTAGGAGGGAGCTGGTGTGAGCCTCAGACTGCACGTGGACCAACCCTGGGGGGAGCCGGGCGCCATGGGAGTGGACCCGGGGTCCATGGTAGGGGAACCCAGGCTCCATGGTGGGGGAAGCCGGGCTCCACATGGAACAAACCGGGGTGAACTGGGCTCCATGGGAGTGGGGGGGACCCGGGCTCCGTGGTGGGTGAACCGGACTCCATGGGGGGAACCAGGGCTCCACGGCGGGGGCAGGGGGGTGACTCAGGCTCCGTGGTGGGGGAACCCGGGCTCCGTGGTGGGGGAACCAGGCTCCACATGGAACAAACGGGGCCGCAGCCTTGGCTGTGGGACACGCAGGTTCTCAGGCCCCACAACGTTCAGCTGCTCCTCCGTGACCCCAGGGTGACCCAGAGCACGCCGGGAGNCGGCCGAGCAAGCGGGACTTCCTCTGACAGCCCTCGAACATCCTGATGTCTCCCAACACAGGCAGAAAAAAACAGCCGGCCGGCGAGCACTTCAAAGATTGCGCCTCAAGGTCACAGCAGAGGAAAAAGAGGAGGGAAAAGGAATGTTCCAGCAGCCCCTCTCCTCGCCCCTCCCAGAATGAAGGGAAGTTGGGAGCTGGGCCCTCCCCTGAGAGCTGTCGCCATGGCGATGGAGCAACACCACAGGCCGGCGCCAGTCACGCGAGCGGGGCACCGGCCGCTGGGCCTGCTGGAGCCAGATCACTCGCTGGGCCTCGCCGTGGGGCCCGTGTGCGTGCGAGGCGCTTCTGCTGGGGATGGCTCGCCGGCTGTTTATAGAACCCACAAACAGTAAACTTGGCCTTGGGCTCCAGCCTCGGAGAGCGTCGGCGCTTGCAAACAGTTCTCGAAAGAGGCAGTGGGCTGCCAGGGCAGAGCCACGAGGGTGGAGGCAGGTGGGACCCCCGGGCCCTGGGAGCTGGCCCCGTGCTAGCCCGGCCCAGCTCCACCAGCCACGGCCCAGGGGTCGTCCTCTCCAGGTGAGCAGCTGGACAGTGCAGGTGTCTGGACGGCGAGGCTGGGCCCTCCTGCGGCCGGTGGGAGGGGAGCCCAGAACCGGACACAGAGCGTGGCCACTGCAGACCCGGCTCTTCCTTCCCTGGGCCAAAAACCCCTCAGCCAAGGGCTGCTCTTTCAACAGTTGTGTGACCTTGGACAAACTACTTAGCCTCTCTGGGCCTCAGGTTCCTCATCTGAAACACAGGGATGACAGCAGGGACCGTCTCTGAGCTCAGATAAGCACCCACACGGAGTAAGGGCAGAATCAATACTGGTCCTGTTAATTAGAACTTGGGGCCTGAAAACAAAGCCTCTTTGAAGGTTGGGACGACTCTGAATGCAAACCTGGTTTAGCTCCTGAGAAGCAGTTTATGAGCAATTGATAAACAGGTGCTCCTGATGACCCTGAAGGAGTGGCCGTCTTCGTCTGAGAGACAGGTCCATCCTGCTGGGCTCCTGGGGTGGAGGGGTTGCCCCCCACTCACCCCTCCCCCCAAATCTCCGAGCGGGAGCCACCAGCCTCAGCCTCATAGCCGAGGGTCACTCCAGACCTGTGGACAGGTTCTAGACCATTCCTATGCCCCTGGGGAGCCCAAGGGGGCCTGCAGGAGGGAGGGGTGCCACTGGGAGCTGGGGTGAGCCCCGTGGAAGAGCTGTCACACAGGAAAGCCCAGCCAAGCCGGCCCGACGGCAACTCAGGGCGCTGCCCCTGCAGCCCTTAGGAGGGAGCTGGTGTGAGCCTCAGACTGCACGTGGACCAACCCTGGGGGGAGCCGGGCGCCATGGGAGTGGACCCGGGGTCCATGGTAGGGGAACCCAGGCTCCATGGTGGGGGAAGCCGGGCTCCACATGGAACAAACCGGGGTGAACTGGGCTCCATGGGAGTGGGGGGGACCCGGGCTCCGTGGTGGGTGAACCGGACTCCATGGGGGGAACCAGGGCTCCACGGCGGGGGCAGGGGGGTGACTCAGGCTCCGTGGTGGGGGAACCCGGGCTCCGTGGTGGGGGAACCAGGCTCCACATGGAACAAACGGGGCCGCAGCCTTGGCTGTGGGACACGCAGGTTCTCAGGCCCCACAACGTTCAGCTGCTCCTCCGTGACCCCAGGGTGACCCAGAGCACGCCGGGAGCTCTTCCCTGGTGACTAAACCCTGCAGATGCTGCAGGCCCGCAGCACCTCAGGGCCCAGAGGTGAATGGCGAGGCTGACACTGAGGCTATGCAGCGGGGCAGCCTGGCCCGCAGGTCGTCCTTCAGGGGGCCGGCCTGCGTCCTCACCTCGGCTCAAGCCCCCGCCGGGACCCTCCCTGTGACCATGGGCTCAGTGAGGGCAGAGCCTGGGGCACACGCCCAAGCCCGGGGAGCCCAGGGCAGGGCAGGGCCTGAGTGGCCACAGGGCTAAGCGGGCCAGGAAGCCCTGCTTGCTGACTACGGACGCTCAGGGGCTCACGCTGGGCAGCCGCGGTGAGCATGGGCGGCCAGGAGGCGCACAGCACAGGGCTTGAGGTCTGGAAGCCACAGAGAGGCCCCAACAGCTGAGCTGTGGGCTTCTGACCACAGGGAGACTGACTGCTAGACGCACAGAACGCTGCCGCGCACCACGGTGGACTCAGCCTGAGGCCGCTACCATCCCGAACGCTCAGTGGATGTCACAGGCCCTGGGGTGGGGCCCGGGGTCTGCTGGGCACTGGGGGCAGCCTGCCCTTCGGGGCTGTGTCCCCCCAAAGGCCAGCCCCAGGGAATTTACACTGCTACTCACATCTGCCAAGTCCCTGAGAGAAAAGCCACGTCAGAGAAGTCTGGGAACAACAGGGCCTCAGCGGAAGGTGAGACAGTACTTCTTGGAGCACAGAGGCCAGAGTGGGAGGTGGAGCAGCCCCTGCAGCAGCCCACTCAGCGGACCCAGAAAACGCGTGGGTGCCGGTGTGCGGACACCAAGGCGCTCTCCCCAGAGCCGAGGGGTAGGAGGGCCTGGGACGCCCATGCCAGGCCTCAGACACACGCCTGTGACCTCACCACCACCACCCTCCAGCAGTCAGGACCCCAGGTGTGGGACGCCCCCTCCTGCAGCCCCACCCCGCTCTGACAGCGACCCTGAGACCCCTGCCCTAGGCCGCCCGTCTCCCACCCCTGCCAGCTGACTCTGTGCCCCACTGCGTGGGCTCTGGGGTTTTGTGCCCCTGTCCCTAGAGGACCTGCGGGCCCAGCACCAAGTGGAGGGAACTGCAGCAGGGAGTCCTCAGACATGCCCACCAGGGGTGGGCACTCTCGGCCTCCGCCCACCTTGCCCAGCCAGGCAAAGGGTCTCCAGGTCTTTCTCTAGGAGAGCGACAGCCTGAAGGTGAGAGAGTCTGTACTCTTGTTCTCGGCACGTCTCTTGTGGTTCCTGAGAACTTCCCGGGAATTGTGCTGGCTTTTCCAGAAACCGCGCCAGCTCGGTTGGCACGGGTCGACAGCCTGCTGAGTGAGCATGGTCCTCGGGGCTCCCAGACACGCAAGGCCCTCTCCCGGCGCTTCCTTGAGGCCCATGGGTGCCACAGGGTCGCGTGAGTCACCTGCCCGGGCCCAGGGCCAGCAGCAGGAACAGCAAAACCCCCTCGCTCAGGAATCAGCACGCCAGCCGTTTGCCACCCCTCTCCAGAGGATCTTGACCGCTTTAACCAAAGGACGCCACTGTGGCCTCAAAGGCAGAGACGCAGCACAACCCAGCGGCCCTGCACGTCCCTGCCCTGAGCAAGGCCCAGGCTTCTGTGTCTGCGCGGGGCGAGCCAGCACAGGCTCTGCGCCCCCACAAAGTCACCCCCTATCCCAGGGGGGGCCCAGGGCTCTGATCAGGATGAGGAGGCTGCAGCCCGAGCCCAGGGCGGGCACTGTGGGGAGCAGAGAATAGAAGCAAGAGCCCTTTCCTCCTCTGCTGGGCCCTTGCGTTGCCTGGTGGGATAAGGGAAGCAGGGCTGCAGGGCACAGCTGAGCCGCACCCCCAGGCACTCACCCCTCCCACCCCGCACACACCCCAGGGCAGCCCTTTCTAGAGGAGACCATCACCAAGGAGGCAAGTCCACCCGGCCCACTGGGCCCCCTGACCCTCCAGACCCCAGCACACATGCGCCAGGACACAGTCTGGGGAATGCCGGCGGGTGGGGCAGCACAGAGCAGAGGATCAGAGACCATGAGCTTAACATACAGATTTAAGGGGGTAGACATAGCAAAAGGAAATAATAAGAAACAGTGAGCAAATCAAGGGGAACCACTTACTAGGTAAGGAAATGCAGGGAGGAGGAGGAGACTGGTGGGCTACCCTCCAGGGGGTTGCAGAGCCGGGCAGGACTGAGCAGATACGCAGAGCACAGACGGAGGCCCACGGAGGCCCACGTGCTGTGCGCAGCCTGGAGGGCTGGCCCTGGGCAGCAGAGAAGGACGGCAGGCAGCAGGGGAGAGAGAGCTGCGGGTGGGGCACCGCCCAGGGGCCCCGGGCGCAGGGCCCCAGAGGGGGAACCAGTGACCGGGAGGGGCACGGGCAAAGCATCCGAACTGAAGAAGAAAGACCTCAGATGGGAAGAACTCAGAGCACCAAGCAGGAGAAATGAGACGAAAGACACATCACAGTGAAATTCCGGAGTGTCAGGGCCAGAGACAGGCTCACAGAAGCTCCAGACAGAGCCAGAGCGGACCTGCCGCAGAGAGCAGGTCTCAGAGCCGGGGGGCAGACCGGCTGCAAAGCATCGGCCAGCACTGATGAAGGTCGAGGGAAAAACTCTGAACCTAGAAGTCTCTACTCGGCCAAGTTGTGATCCAGGTGTGAAAGCACGGGTGAGACGCGGAAAGATTTCACAGGAGCCCCACGGGGAAGCACTCGGGGGCTCTGGAGAAGGGGCCCGCGTGCAGAACCTCAGAGGGGCCTGGAGAACTGAGGATCGTGGCAGGACCTGTGCCATCCAACCTCTGGACAGTCACTGTGTCCACGTGGGGCCACCAGGCGGGCCTCGAGAACTAAAGTGGAGCGCGACTCCTTCAGCACGAGAAAGCGCGGCCTGAATGGGGAGCCAGAAAGGAGGACAAGAAACCCAGGAGAGTACAGTCAGTAGAGATTACAAAATACAAGGGCAGAAGTTAGCCCTCAGCAAGAGTAAAGAGAATAAAGAGGCTGGACTCCCAGCCAGCGCCCCTGGTGCACGGGCAAGGCCAGTTAACGAGAGCGGGAGCTTGGCGGTGGCAGCAGGGGGCCGTCCCATCTGCAGGATGCTGGAGAGCGGGGCAACCTGAGCGTCTGACACCCGGAGGGACACCCGGAGGGAGGAAGGGCAGAGGAGAGGCGCAGAGTTTGAGGGCTTCCTGCTCCGGCGGCCGCCTGGAGCCGGGGCAGAGGAGTGGCTTGCTCGCAGTTCCCCGAGTGGCTGCCCCCAGATTCCCAGGGTGTCAGGTGTCCGCGTGCCCCCACCACCACCACAGCTCGCTTCTGCTCGACTGAGCAGCATCACGGCTCTGCTAGAACCTGAGCTGCCCAGTGCTCCGGACGCTCCTCAGCGGGGGTGGGGGGGATGCGCTGTCCTCAGTGACCGCTGGGCGATGACTTACCCCCGCCCTCCCACAGCGAGCAGTCCACCACCACCTCCCCACCTCCCGGTGGGCCCCGGGCTCCAGATCCCCACCTGCCACTTGGTCATGGCCTGTTTCACGTGGAGAAAGTGGAACAGGGAGGCCCAGGAGCGCCCCCACCCCTCCAAGGCAGGCAGGTGCCCCTCCCGTCAGGCACCTCCCCATGGCCTTCCCTATCCGCCTCCTTGTCTCAGAGCCGACCCTCCTGTGCTAGGTGTGGAGTTTCTCAGAGGTGAAGGCTTGGTATCTGAGCATCAGCTTTAGCGTCAGTCCTTCCAGTGAATATTCAGGACTGATTTCCTTTAGGATGGACTGGTTTGATCAATACTTGATTCCAATACATTGGCCACCTGATGCAAAGAACTGCCTCATTTTAAAAGACACTGATGTTGGGAAAGACTGAAGGCTAGAGGAGAAGGGGACGAGAGAGGACTAGATGGTTGGATGGCATCACCGACTCGCTGCACGTGAGTTTGAGCAAGCTTCGGGAGTTGGTGATGGACAGGGCGGGCTGGCGTGCTGCAGTCCATGGGGTGGGACACGACTGAGCAACTGAGCTGAACTGAACTGAAACACTTGGTCCTTCTCACTGTCTGCACTGGTCGCCCACGGGGCCTTTTGCCCAGAAACTCAGTCCCGGGTTCTGGGAATCTTCTGGGTCACTTCCTTGACCATTTCCTCCCCTCTGATCTTTCTGGAGCTCTGAGTACACAGGTCCCCGGGGCCTGGTAACATCCCCAACTTTCCTGTTTTTCTCTGCCTGTTCCTCAGTTACGTGCGGGAAGACTCAAACTCTGGACCCTTCCACGGATTTCCAGGTTTTGCTCTCATGCCTTTAAGTTTTGAGTGCTGTTAGGATCTCCAGCTGGCCTCGCACGGGCGCGTGTCCCCGTGTCTGAGGAGCCCGAGGGCCGCATGGCCTGTCTGTGCACCCTCTCCTCTCCACATGGCCATCTCCACGCAGCTGCTTTCTCATGGTTCCTGGGTTTGGCTCCATCAGCCTCTTCCCAGAGACCCACAGACCCTGAGCGTGCCGGACTCGAGGAGTGGGTGCGGGCGCCTGTGCAGCCTTGGAGCTGCGAGCCTCGCTGGGAAGCCTGAATGTCCACACCTTTAGTCCTGCCTCTGGTTTTGTGCAAAGTAACGAGTTCACGGGCTCCGAGAACAGGCCAGGAACCCGCGCCTCACTCAGCCAGCCGCACAGCCACAATTACCGCACACACACGGGCCCAGAATGTGCGGGCCACACTCAGGAGACGGGAAGCAGAAGCCGACGACTGGTGGCCAGGGAAGGGAAGCAGAACGGCCAGCCTCCTCCAGGAGAGAAGGGGGCCACTCGGGAAGGAGAACACCAAGAAAGACGCAGCATCGCAGACGAGAAACAGACACCACGAACAAAGCCGGGAATTTCAGATGAGAAATAAAATACATGAAGCAAAAATCTCACTGGATGGGCTGAAGAGCAGGACGGAGGCGACAGAGAAGAGCCAGTAAAGAGGGAAGCGCCAGCCTGAGAGAGAAAATGCGGGGGAAAGTGAGGGGGCCTCAGTCCCAGAGCACAGGATGAGAAAGGCTAACAGCTGGGCAGTGGGGCTTCTGAAGCGAAAGAGACTGCGGCAATAGAAAATATCTGAAGACTATGGCTGAAAACTTCCCAGATTTGGGGAAAAACATGAATTTGCAGGCTCAGGCAGCTCTTGCATGCATGCTGAGTTGCTTCAGTTGTGTCTGACTCTTTGCAACCCCGTGGACTGTGAAGCCCACCAGGCTCCTCTGTCCGTGGGATTCTCCAGACAAGAACACTGGAGTGGGCAGCCATGCCCCTTCTCCAGGGGATCCTCCAGACCCAGGGATCATACGTGAGTTTCTTTCGTCTGCTACACTGGCAAGCGGGTTCTTTACCACTAGCTCCACCTGCAAAGCCCTCAGAAAGCTCAGCAAACCTTAAACAGGGTGATCTAGTAAACCCAGCATATACCCAAGCCCAAGCATATCAAAACTAAGCAGCGAACGTCAGCAGAGATACTGAAAAGGAATACGATAAGTGTTACTAAAGTCAAAAGGAAGGTAGAAAAGAGACAAAATATAGGAAAGCTATGGGACGGTGGACTGAAATCCAATACTGTCGATGATCACTGCAGTATAAACGCCCTAAATACACCAGTCAAAAAAACGGTGCTGTTGGACTGGACTCAGAAAAACAAAACCAAAAAAAGGCTCAAAAATATACCATCAATACATTAAATGTGTAACACAAATGGGTTAAGATGAAAACATGAAGCAAGGCACGCCAAGGAAACATTGACTAGAGAAAAGCTGGCACGACTGTATTCAGTTCATCAGACCAAGCAGACCTCAGGAAGACTACAGTACAGAGGCGTTTAGTGACATGAGGCGTAGAGTGACGACAGAAAGGTCAGTTCAAGAAGAAAACATAATCCTAGGTCAGTCTGCAGCATACAACAGAACTCCAGAGAACACGAGCAAAACTGAATAGAACTTAAAAGAGAAGCTCAGAAATCCATGATTATACCAGAAGGTATCTTTCAGGTTAAGACAGGAGATCAGCGAGAACATAAAAGTCGTCAACGTCATCAGACGACTTGATGTGGCTAATGTTTCGTGGCCACCTCACCCAGGACCAGCAGTCAGGCTCACAGACAGACCTGTCCTTCAAGAGGGAGGGGCAGGGCCTCTCTGGGGCCTCTTAAAAGAGCACCAGCCCCATTCATGACCACCTCACCTCCAAACACCGCCACACTGGAGGGAGGTCTCCAGTCTAGTGTGAATCTGATTTATATTAATTTTGGTGGGAGTCAGAGGGACACAGCATCCAGCCCACAGCAACAATCAGTGAAACTAATAGCTGTGTGTGTTTGAAAAAAATCAATAAAGTGAATATACTGGCCCAAGTGACTAAGAAAAGGCAAGAGAAAACACAAATTACCAATGAAGCAAAGAATGAGGCACAGCCGCAGGACCCACAGGCACTGCGAGGGCGACATGCGAGCCGCGGGCAGCGCTGTTCTCACCAAGTCAGTGGCGCAGATGCGGCAGGCCAGCTCCTGAAAGACGCGGACTACGCGGGCTCACTCTGGAACGGATGATGGAGACAGTCCTTTAGTAATTAAGGAAAACGCACTCACAGTTTAATCTTCTATGATTTAAACTAAAGAAAATCTAAAGGATGTCCCCAGATCAGTTGTTTTCTCTGGTGAATTCTATAATCACTTGAGGAGGGATAACATTAATTCTACACAGACTCTTTCAGGAAAAAGAAGAAAAGGGAACACTCCCAACCAATGTTAGGAAGCCTGCGTCAGCATGCCACCACAACCAGACAAAGACATCATGAGAAAACAGCAGAGCAGTCCTCATGGACATAAACGCAAAATCTCCAAAATATTAGCAAGACTGAGTCCAGCAGTACACAAATAAGGTCTATCCTGGGCATGCAAGGTGAGTACGCATTTGAAAAACAATTAATGTAATTCACAATATTAACTATAAAAAGACTCATGAAGAAAAACCACGATCTCAACAGATGCAGAACAGCATCTAACAAAACTTTTAATATCCATTCATAATAAGAACTCTCAGAAATGAAGGAAGAGCAGGAAATTTCTTAATCTAAGACATCTATAAAAAGCAAAATGAGCATAATAAAAGGCAGACACACCACTTTGCCAACAAAGGCCCACCTAGTCTAAGCTACGGTTTTTCCAGTGGTCATGTATGGATGTGAGAGTCGGATCAGAAGGGCTGAGCACTGAAGAATTGAAGCTTTTGAACTGTGGAGTTGGAGAAGACTCTTAAGAGTCCTTTGGACAACAAGGAGATCAAACCAGTAATTATAAAGAAAATCAACCCTAAATATTCCTTGGAAGGACTGATGCTAAAGCTGAAACTCCAATACTTGGGCCACCTGATGTGAAGAGCTGACTCATTGGGAAAGACCCTGATGCTGGGGAAGATTGGAGGCAGGAGGAGAAGGGGGCGACAGAGGAGGAGATGGTTGGATGGCATCACCGACTCAATGGACAGAGTTTGAGCAAGCTCTGGGAGATGGTGAAGCACAGGGAAGCCTGGTGTGCTGCAGTCCATGGGGTGGCAAAGAGCCGGACACAACTGAGCGACTCAGCAGCAACAGCAACACGGTAATTAAGACAGCAAGGCACTCATCTGTGAACGGTTAGACGTATAATCAATGAGCCAGGTGAGTCCAGAAACAGACTCAGAAATATGACCAACTGATTTTTTTTGTGAAGGTATAAAGGTAATTCAATGGTGAAAGGATCAACTTTTGAATACATGGTTCTGAAAAAACTAGAATTCATATGCAAAAATAAAGAAATCTTGCCCTATGGCTCCTACCTTACCCTAAAGTTACCTAAAAATAGATCACAGACTTGAGTGTAAAACTTAGAACTGAGCGTAGCAGTATGAAACGCTGGACTCAAACATGAAAGAACAGTCTTTGTAACCTCGGAATAAGTAAAGAGTTCTTATATCTGACACCAAAATCACAGTCTGTTATTAAAAAATGGATAGACTGAATTTTGTCAAAGTTAATACTTTCACTCTGCAAGACGCTGTCAAGAATGAAAAGACCAAAAAACAACAGCAACAAAAAAACACAACGAAACAGAAGGAAAAGAACGGAAAGACAAGCCGGGCCGGGAGCAAGCGCCTGGAGCCTGCACACGGAGGCGAGCTGGGACGCCCCATGAGCTCGGAACGCAGCAGGTACGAGAGCAAACAGCCCGACCTTTGCTTGATGGACAACGGCTCGGGCAGACAGCTTCCAAAGAGGGTCTGTGGTCGGCGGAGACACACGGAAAGACGCTCAGCGTTATCGGTCATGAGGGAAACACAAATTAAACCCACATGGGCCCAGCTCCTAAAACGGCTTGGTACACCGTGCAAGCCAGGGACTTGGCACAGCTCAGAGCCCCGTCCTTGTGGCAGGAACACACCAGCACAGCCGCCCAGGCGAGCAGCGTGGCTGTCTCTTGCAAAGTTAAGCACACACGCCCGTCATCCGAAGCAAAGGAGAACCTGTGTGTGGAGGAGCCTGCGTGTGAAGGCTCATCACAGCTCCACTCGTGCCCGCACAGCCTGGGAACAGCCCGGAGCCTCGGCGGCTGGGAGGCCAGTGCGATGAGACACCCACACCGCAGGCACCGGCCGCTCGGACACAGGTGCCGGTGCGGAGCCGGAGGCGGGGGCGTCTGGCAGCAAACGGAGAGCAGCAGGGAAACCTCCGGGGAGGACTTGCTCAGTGCTGTCGCCCTAAACCGCCAGAAAGAACACAGTTCAGCAAAGTTCCGTGCAGCCCAGGACACCTCGCCTCCAGCCAGGGCCAAGGGGTCAGGGTGTCTTCAGCCAGACAGGAGACACCCTCCTTGGTGGGGGTGGCCCAAGGCCCATGACACGGCCGTAAGCACAAAGGCCCAAGACTCTCTCCCCGTGGAGGCAGGACAGCCTGGAGACACCGGGGGACTGTGGCCCGGGCGGTGGCCCCGGGCGCGGGGCAGTGCCGGCACACTACCTGGGACAGCGGGCTGTGTGCACTGGCTTCTGTTTATAGCACAGAGCACACGTTTAAACACGATTTTATGGTTAAGATGCCATTTTAATCTTGAACATGAATAGGGAAAGAGTGATGCCAGCTATCATCTGGCGAGAATGAAATCCAGGCTGGCAGGACAGTCTCCATGTTCACTAGCACTAACAGGAAAAAGCAGCTTCAGAGGAAAAATAACATTGAAGGTCTGCTTCCTACAAACCCAATAAGTAATGAATACGGGAACGTTTCCACTTCCGAAAGCACAGCATTTCCCAAAGCACTCCACTCTTAGGCCTGCTCTCTGCCCCAGGGGGCTCCGGGGTGGGAGGCCCCAGCACCCTGTGAATCCAATGCAAACCCTGTCGCCTGCAAGAACCCCGTCTGCCAGGGCCGAGGTCCGGGGGCTGTGGGGTAGGGGTGGGGGGTCAGCGTGGCCTGCACGACAAAGTGCAGGGTGACA
>SJYW01051748.1:177424-192121 GCA_006410735.1 Raphicerus campestris
GGGGGGGGGTCTCACCCACGATGACCTGGGACTGAGCCCAGCTCCGTCTGAGTGGGGCCCAGAGGGGAGGCCAGGGACGCAGGCAGGGTCTCTGCAGACAGCCCCACTGCTGGCGCCCTCCCTGCCAGATCTCCTCTTAGACAAAGGGTGAGCCCACCACCATGCTCCCCTGTCTCCTGCTCCTGGTTGCCCCTGGTAACATGCCAGGGAGAAGAGCTATCGGAGAACAGGTGTGTGTGGGGTGGGGGGTCCAGGGGGAAGTTTGTGGAAGTTGGAGAGGAGTCACTGTGGCCTCTGGGCCCCACAAGGAAGGTCTTGGCAGGGGTGCCCCATGGCCCAGGGTTCCAGGAAACCCCTGGGGTCCAGCCAGAAATGGGAGCCCGCGCGTCTAAGGGCTTTGTGCCCCCGCTGAGCCACTGTCCCCCCCAGCAGGCCCCGCATTGTCCCCAAAGAGGGCCAAGCCACGTGACACAGGTTCCAGCTAGCACTGACGACCCACCCACCACACCCCGCAGGCAGATGGCCTCCTCCCCACAGCCTGCTCTCCAAGGGGCGGTGGGAGGGGCCGCCAAGACCCCCAACCCTACAGAAGCCATCCTGGCCCAGGGCAGAGCCTGGGATCAGCCTCCGCACTGTCTGCAGACACAGCTAAGGGCTTGCAGGCAGAAGAGGAGGCCAGTCAGGGCTGCCTCCTCCCAGGAACGCATGGACTCCCTGAGGCTGGCACAGCCCAGCCTGAGCCCTGAGACTGCCTGCACCCGGGGCTCAGCCGGAGGCCCTGGGTTCCCTCTCCTCCACAGGGCCCAGGGTTCCGGCCACAGCAGAGGTTCTCACTGCCCTGTCTGACCCGTCCACCAGTGGTCCGCAGAAGCAACCGGAACCAGCTTCCCTCACTTCACTGACTCTCTGCGTTCCTGAGAGGCTTCCCTGATAGCTCAGTTCAGTTCAGTTCAGTCGCTCAGTCGTGTCCGACTTTTTGTGACCCCATGAATCACAGCACGCCAGGCCTTCCTGTCCACCAACTCCCGGAGTTCACTCAGACTCACGTCCATTGGGTCCGTGATGCTATCCAGCCATCTCATCCTCGGTCGTCCCCTTCTCCTCCTGCCCCCAATCCCTCCCAGCATCAGAGTCTTTTTCCAGTGAGTCAACTCTTCGCATGAGGTGGCCAAAGGACTGGAGTTTCAGCTTTAGCATCATTCCTTCCAAAGAAATCCCAGGGCTGGTCTCCCTGATAGCTCAGTGGTACACAATCCGCCTGCAATGCAGGGGGCACAGGAGATGCGGGTTTGATCCCTGGCTGGGGAAGATCCCCTGGAGGAAATGGCAACCCACTCCAGTATTCTTGCTGAAAAATCCCATGGAGCCTAGCAGCCTGTAGCCAAAGGGTCGCAAAGAGCTGGCCACGACTGAATGTCCAAGCACATCCCTGAGCGCCTTGCATGGAGAAGAGAGGATGTGTGTGATCGTCGTGCAAACGGCGGGCGTCCCTGTGTGGGCTGGCTGCACACCCAGCCTAGCGGGGAGACTGGAGAGGCCAGTGCCCTTGGGGGCTCAGCCCTGCCATACCTCACCTCCTTCCCTGTCCTTCACACAGAGGAGACTCAGGGCAACTGTCACTCTGGGCCGAGCCAGGTGCCACAAAGACCCAGCCCCCCGTTGCTCCTCAGGGTCCTGTGCTTGCGGCTAGCCACCGAGAGCTGTCCAGTGTCCCTGGTGGAGGAAGAGCCCAGAGACGCCCCATTTCTGCCCCTGGGGGTGCATGATGACCAGAAGCCATCTTGCTCCCAGCCAGCTCCCCAGGGACAGGACAGGTGAGTCCAGATTATGGGCACAGGGAATGTGGGGTGGAGGGGACTGTCTGGGCTTGGGGTNTATCCAGCCATCTCATCCTCGGTCGTCCCCTTCTCCTCCTGCCCCCAATCCCTCCCAGCATCAGAGTCTTTTTCCAGTGAGTCAACTCTTCGCATGAGGTGGCCAAAGGACTGGAGTTTCAGCTTTAGCATCATTCCTTCCAAAGAAATCCCAGGGCTGGTCTCCCTGATAGCTCAGTGGTACACAATCCGCCTGCAATGCAGGGGGCACAGGAGATGCGGGTTTGATCCCTGGCTGGGGAAGATCCCCTGGAGGAAATGGCAACCCACTCCAGTATTCTTGCTGAAAAATCCCATGGAGCCTAGCAGCCTGTAGCCAAAGGGTCGCAAAGAGCTGGCCACGACTGAATGTCCAAGCACATCCCTGAGCGCCTTGCATGGAGAAGAGAGGATGTGTGTGATCGTCGTGCAAACGGCGGGCGTCCCTGTGTGGGCTGGCTGCACACCCAGCCTAGCGGGGAGACTGGAGAGGCCAGTGCCCTTGGGGGCTCAGCCCTGCCATACCTCACCTCCTTCCCTGTCCTTCACACAGAGGAGACTCAGGGCAACTGTCACTCTGGGCCGAGCCAGGTGCCACAAAGACCCAGCCCCCCGTTGCTCCTCAGGGTCCTGTGCTTGCGGCTAGCCACCGAGAGCTGTCCAGTGTCCCTGGTGGAGGAAGAGCCCAGAGACGCCCCATTTCTGCCCCTGGGGGTGCATGATGACCAGAAGCCATCTTGCTCCCAGCCAGCTCCCCAGGGACAGGACAGGTGAGTCCAGATTATGGGCACAGGGAATGTGGGGTGGAGGGGACTGTCTGGGCTTGGGGTGCAGGAGTTCCGCCACCAGGGTGACGAGAGAGGAGCCAGGGTACCCCAGGACTCTGGGCTGGACCTCAGCTCTGACGAGCGGCAGCTCCTGGAGTGGACAGGTCACCGCACACACAGCTTGGCTCCAACCCTCCAGCCCTGGTCCAGCAGCTCACCACCCTAGCCCGTGCACCCAGGGCCGCATTCACGCTTGGCCGTGTGTCCCTCTGGAGGCAGCTGCTGTGGCCACAGCTTTCTCCATGCTGCGGAGGGAGGTCAGCGTGGAAGGAGGCAGAGAGCTTGGAGCCCCCGGGACCCCAAGGAGCAGGCCTGCCCCCAACTCCTGCACGCTTCCAGCCCAGATGCCCTTCAGGGCCTGCTCGGCAGAGGAGCACAGGCTCAGAGCAGCTGTCCGGGGGCATCGGCAGCCCCTGAGATGGGGGTGGGCTGCTGGGGGTCCAGCACGCCACTCACGTGAGGGGCTTCGAGAGGGGCCTGGGCAGCGGCACCCTGATGGTCCGTGTCTTGCTGCCACCAACTCGGCACAGGCCTCCATGCGGACGCCTGCACGCCTGCATTCCTGTCCCCTGAGGTGACAGTGCTGGGAGGGGCTCTGGACCACGAGAGGAGCCCCACGAGCAGGATGAGTGTCCTTTAACAGAACCCAGGGGCACCTCACCCCTTCCCGGGTGAGGGCAGTTCAGAATTCAGTCCTCACCAGAGCCCAGCCACGGGGCACCCTGGCCTCGGAACTCCGGCCTCCAGGACTGAATGGTGATGTCTGTGTGTCTGTCACAGCAGCAGAGCTGAGACGGGAGTGGCCGCAGCCACGTCCGTGGTGGCAGTTCTTGGCCGTTCCCTGTCAGCAGCTGAGACCAGGCCCGGGAAGCAGGCTAGCTCGACCCTCCGGTGGGCACCCTGCGACTTCCTGCAGGGACCACATGCCCTCCTGGAGACGGGGCTCAGGACGTGCAGAACCAACCTTCTGGAGAGACTGGAAGGTCAACTGGCTTCGCTCACCCCTGCCCCCGCCACCAGCCCCTCTGGGTGACCCTGGGTCCCACGCAGTGCAGCCCACCTACTGGGGGAACCAGTGGCCAGGCCTGGGGGCCAGATGGAGGATGCGGGGCCCCACTCTGACCCGAGCTCCCACCCCAGCATGTCTGCAGACCCCACCGCAACTCTGGCATCAAATTCATGGAGCACCTCAGTTTTCAGACATTCAAACTCTCACCCACGCCTCACTTTTCAAGAACTAAAAGATAAACTCCTTGTCTTGCCATCGGAGGATGACCGTGAATCACACAGGCTGGCAGCAAGTGCCGTCCTGTGACTCGACAGCAGAGGGGTCCACAGAGGGGCAGTGGTTTCCTGCATCTGCGCTGCCAAGAACAGAATGCTCACAGGGCTACGTGCTGTCGTGCCAGAGTCGCCCGCCCAGCCCAGGAAAGGTGACCAGAAGCATGTGAGCATACGTGGCCGGGGCTGGACCAGCTCTCATCTTAGGGTGGGGATCGGGGCGTGGGTGCGTGTCCTTTCGAGCCCCACAGTTAGGCAGGTGTGGAGGAGGGACTCAAACTGCATTGAGAGCCCCAAGCTCAGTTAGGTGAGAAGGAACAGCATGCGTGTGAATAAACATGCCTGTGTCTAGAAAGCAAGAGTCCACCCCAGGACGCAGGCCGCATCAGCTTGTGGGTTTTCTACAGAAAGAATGTCCCTGTTTTCCACAACGACCAGGGAAGCCTCAGAGGTTTCACAGCTCCATCTGGCTCCGACGGCACCAGGGGAAAGCAGAGCCCCCGCCTCCATAGGCGCCCAGCCCACCCTGCTTCACTGGCTTTCTGAGGCCCTGCAGGCAGGAGCCCAGGGCCGCCAGTCCTGCAGAGGAACTGTGCGCTCTCCTTAACCCCCATGCTGCAGTGCAAGACGCAAGCATTTTAGGGAAGTTTTCAACTATTATCTCCTCGACTGTTATCTCCTCAAATATAGCTTTTGCACAACAAAGGAAACTATAAGCAAGGTGAAAAGACAGCCCTCAGAAGAGCAGCAAATGAAGCAACTGACAAAGGATTAATCTCCAAAATGTGCAAGCAGCTCATGCAGCTCAGTACCAGAAAAATGAACAACCCAGTGAAAGTGTGGGCAGGAGCCATAAACAGACACTCCTCCAAAGAAGACATGCAGGTGGCTAGCAAGCATGAGAAGGTGCTTAGCATCACTCATCAGACACATGCAAATCAAAACTGCAATGAGGCTTCATCTCACACCGGTCAGAATGGCCAGCATCAAAAAGTTTACAGATGACAAACGATGGAGGAAAGGGACCTGTCCTACACTGTTGGTGGGAACGAAAACTGACAGGGCCACCATGGAGGACAGTACGGAGAGTCCTTGAAAAACTGGGACTAAAACTGCTATACGATTCAGCAGTCCCACTACCGGGCACATACCCCGAGGAAGCCAGAACTGAAAAAGACACAGGCACCCCAGTGTCCACTGCAGCACTGTTTACAACGGCCAGGTCACGGGAGCAACCTCGATGTCCATCAGCAGACGAGTGGATAGGGAAGCTGTCGTCCACACACACAATGGAACGTTACTCAGCTATAAAAAGGAATGCACCTTGCCTAACAAGGTGGACGAATCTAGAGCCTATTAAACAGAGTGAAGTAAGTCAGAAAGGGAAAGACAAACACCAGGTATTAATGCATGTATGTGGAATCTAGAAAGACGGCACCAGTGGTTCTATGTGCAGGGCAGCAGAGGAGACCCAAACGTAAAGAACAGACTTTTGGACTCAGTGGAGGCAGGAGAGGGGGTGATTCGAGAGAGCAGCATTGAAGCATGCGTATCACCACATGGAAAGCGGACGACCAGTTTGAGTTTCATGCTTGAAGCAGGGCACCCAAAGCCAGCGCTCTGGGGCAACTTGGAGGGGTGGAGGTGGTTCAGGATGGAGGGGACACACGTATGCTCACGACTGATTCACACTGATGCATGGCTTCCCAGGTGGCCCAGTCGGCAAAGAACCTCCCTGCAGTGCAGGAGATGCCGGAGATATGGGCTTGATCCCTGGGTTGGGAAGATCCTGTGGAGGAGGACCACGCCAATATTCTTGCCTGGAAAACCCCACGGACAGAGGAGCCTGGTGGGCTACAGACCCTAGGTCACAAAGAGTCAGACACGAGTGCGTGACCTAGCATGTGACAAAAACATCACAATGTTGTAAAGTAATTATCTTCCAACTAAACTAAATCTATAAATTTAAAGAGAAAAAGGAAAAAAAGACAATCAAAAGTAGCTCTTTGGGAAGAAAAAGAAAAGGGGGTTTATTTACCTTTGGGTGCCCTGCTTCAAGCATGAAACCGTTTTGGTTTCACACGCTCTTCGTGGTAGAAGAGGTCAGCTATTCGGGGTTCTCACCAAGTTTCAACAGTCTGAAGGGAAGTGTATAGTGGCAAGCCCAGGGCTCAAGAAACGTTTCGGAAAAGCAGACAAAACCAAAAATAAAAAAGACAGTCCTTAAAGTCGTCTTATTCCACGAGCAACTGCATGCTGCCAAGACAAGCAGGGCATGGGACTTGCCTCATGGTCCAGGGGTAAGAGCCCGCCTTTCAATGTGGGGACGAGGGTCCCATTCCTAGCGGGGGAACCAAGACCCCACAAAGCTGTGGGGCAAATAAACCCACCCACCACTGAAGCAGGAGGAGATGCCCCCCGCCGCAGAGTAAGGCAATTGGAGAGCCATTCCCTGTGGATTGAAGCTCCAGGGTGAGGACAGTTGGACGATTAAGAGGAGGCTGGGCCTTGCCCAGACCACATATATCTCATTCTAGAAGTCAGGAGACCTCCCCAGCCACATGTGCACATAAAGGCTCCTTGGAGGTCAAAGGGGGAGTTATGTCAAGGGATGTTCTCTACCCATATGCCTTGTAAAATCCATCTTGGTGAAGGGACGCATGCAAACACATGGGAGGATCTTGAGATACATCAGATGTGGACTGTGAATCAGGGAAATCAAAGTGATTGGCCAAAGGAAACCCAGAAGAAATGCCCATAAAAGTAATTCAAATTGCCACGAGGGCACAACTCCAGAGACCCTCTCGGAGTCCACCCCTGTGTCTATCCACATACATTGTATTCTTATTCCTCCTAATGAACACTTGCTTCACTACTTCCCATCTTTGTGGGAATTCTTTTCTGCAAAGCCGAAGGGCCAGAGGCCTGGTCACTGACCACTGGTCTGACGCGACTCAGCCTCTCTCTGGCTGGGAAACCAAGCCCCACCACAAGCCGTCGTAGGCCAAGGCCAATCGCCACCACTAGAGAGCCCTTCACCACAGTCAAAGAGCCCACAGGATGCAAGGAAGATGCCACTGCTGCAACTCACAGGCAGACAGATAAGAGGGTGCTCAGAGCACTCGCTGCCCTTGCACGAGGACTGGTCCCTTCCCCTGAAAGCTCAAGGCAAGCTCTAGGAGCACCAGCTCCTGCCCGCCCCCACCCCGCCCTCCCTGCTGCTCCTCCTCCAGCTCCTGCGCATCTACAATGACACCAAGTCAGGGACTCCAGGTCGAAGGGGCTTGAAGGGGCAGACTGTCCTCAGGACAGCACCAACCAAGGGCAGGCGACCTGGAGGAGGGGCCAGCTTGGCTGTCACAGTGTCTGACGCATGTGCACAGGATGGATTTGTGAATAAAGTTATGAAGACACCTCCACGTACAGAACTTGCATGTCACCCAACCTGGAGCCCACCGGTCACCACCAGCGACTCCACGGGCCGTCTCCACCAGAGTCCTGCCCGGGTCGCCACCCACAGGCAGGGCTGATTGGGCAGGGGGTGTGGGGAGGTCTCTGCCCAGGTGCTTGGGGCCTCCCATGGCCGGGTCAGTCTCTACCCCCGTCTGGGGACACAGCCCAGCACAGAAGGTCCCAGTGTGGCTGGAGGAGACCTCCAGAGGCGACTCTGAGCAAACGCTTGGAGAAGGGAGACGCCGGGGCCTGGTCATGAAGCGGCTGCAGGCGAGCTGGGCCGGAAGCCCCCTCCACTCCCTCCCAGCACTTGTCCCCTCAGGGGCCCGTGGCTCAGCCTGTGGAACCACTGGCGGTAACGTGGCTGCAAGAAATGCTGCTGCTCAGAGCACACTCCTCCCTTGCAAAAGGACTGGTTCCTTCCCCCCAAACTCAAGGCGAGCTCTAGGAACATCAGCTCCTGCCCGCCCCCCAACCCCACCCTCTCCGCTGCTCCTCCTCCAGCTTCTCCCCTTGACTCATACCCTCAGCAATCTCCCAGGTCCACAGTTTTCTCTATTCCTTCTTTTTGTGTTTTGAGACAATATCAAGCTTGCAGAAATGTTGTAAGAATGACACCCAATGTCCTCTGCCCAGAGACGCCCCCTCCACCCCGGGACTTCACAGGCTGCCCAGAGCAGCCTCTCAGCCAGGCGCGGGCTACTCTCCATCCAGACGCCCCTGGGCCTCCTCGACTCAAGGTGGGACACACTGCTCTGCAGGCCGCCCTGAGGTCCTGTTTGCTGCTGAGTCCTCAGCATGTCGGGCGGGAACCTCACAGCACTAAGAAGTGTCCTCAGACAGCCTGTGGCCTGGCACGCGGGGCCAGTTTCTCCCCGGACTGGTGAGGCCACGCTTGGCCACGTGGACAGGGTGCGCTGGCTTTCCCCACTGTAGGGCTTTCCTCTTGGTAGCTAATTAATACTTTGTTTTTCAAGACTCAAACATTCCGTTTCTCACTCTCACCAATCTTAGCGTGCACTGACATGTCCAGCCTGGATTATTCCTACAGTGGCTACCAACTGGGCATCTTATGATTCACCTCCACTCAAAAGTCACCCGTCTAGAGCTCTCTCTCCTGGCAGTTTGGTCAGGAATCACGGTGTCTGTTCAGTTGTTCATTTACTTATATCCATGCGGATTTAGGGAATCCCATCTCATTCGCTGGATTACCATCTGTCACCTTCCTCGTTCATCTTAAGGCTGAGACTGTCCCAACATGGCCAGGGGAGCCCCCTCAGGAGGCCTGGGTCCTGGGAGAGCCCCCTCAGGAGGCCCGGGTCCTGGGGGAGACCCCTCAGGAGGCCTGGGTCCAGGGGATATGTCCCCTCAGGAGGCCTAGGTGCCCCTCAGGAGGCCTGGGTCGGGGGTATGTCCCCTCAGGAGGCCCGAGTCTGGGGGTATGTCCCCTCAAGAGACCCGGGTCCGGGGGTATGTCACCTCAGGAGACCCGGGTCCCAGGGTATGTCCCCTCAGGAGGCCCGAGTCAAGGAGTATGTCCCCTCAGGAGGCCCGGGTGCCCCTCAGGGGTATGTCCTCTCAGGAGGCCTGAGTCCGGGGGTATGTCCCCTCAGGAGGCCCGGATCCGGGGGTATGTCTCCTCAGGAGGCTCGGGTCCAGGGGGAGCCCCCTCAGGAGGCCTGGGTCCGGGGGGTATGTCCCCTCAGGAGGCCTGGGTCGGGGGTATGTCCCCTCAGGAGACCTGGGTCTGGGGGTATGTCCCCTCAGGAGACCCGGGTGCCCCTCAGGGGTATGTCCTCTCAGGAGGCCCGGATCCGGGGGTATGTCCCCTCAGGAGGCTCGGGTCCAGGGGAGCCCCCTCAGGAGGCCCAGATCCGGGGGTATGTCCCCTCAGGAGGCCTGGGTGCCCCTCAGGAGGCCCGGGTCCAGGGGTATGGCCCCTCAGGAGGCCTGGGTCCCGGGGTGTTCCCCTCAGGAGGCCTGGGTCCAGGGGGTGTGTCCCCTCATAGGGCCAGGTCCTGGGGAGCCCCTCAGGAGGCCCGGGTGCCCCTTCAGAGGGCCGGGTCTGGGGTATGTCCCCTCAGGAGGCCCAGGTCTGGGGGTATGTCCCCTCAGGAGACCTGGGTCCCGGGGGAGCCCCCTCAGGAGGCCCAGGTCCCAGGGGGAGCCCCCTCAGGAGGCCTGGGTCCTGGGGGAGAGCCCTCAGGAGGCCTGGGTCGGGGGTATGTCCCCTCAGGAGACCCGGGTCGGGGGTATGTCCCCTCAGGAGACCCAGGTCTGGGGGTATGTCCCCTCAGGAGACCCGAGTCCCTGGGTATGTCCCCTCAGGAGGCCTGAGTCCAGGGGTATGTCCCCTCAGGAGACCCGGGTCTGGGGGTATGTCCCCTCAGGAGGCCCGGGTGCCCCTCAGGGGTATGTCCTCTCAGGAGGCCCGGATCCGGGGGTATGTCCCCTCAGGAGGCTCGGGTCCAGGGGAGCCCCCTCAGGAGGCCCAGATCCGGGGGTATGTCCCCTCAGGAGGCCTGGGTGCCCCTCAGGAGGCCCGGGTCCAGGGGTATGGCCCCTCAGGAGGCCTGGGTCCCGGGGTGTTCCCCTCAGGAGGCCTGGGTCCAGGGGGTGTGTCCCCTCATAGGGCCAGGTCCTGGGGAGCCCCTCAGGAGGCCCGGGTGCCCCTTCAGAGGGCCGGGTCTGGGGTATGTCCCCTCAGGAGGCCCAGGTCTGGGGGTATGTCAGCTCAGGAGACCTGGGTCCCGGGGGAGCCCCCTCAGGAGGCCCAGGTCCCAGGGGGAGCCCCCTCAGGAGGCCTGGGTCCTGGGGGAGAGCCCTCAGGAGGCCTGGGTCGGGGGTATGTCCCCTCAGGAGACCCGGGTCGGGGGTATGTCCCCTCAGGAGACCCAGGTCTGGGGGTATGTCCCCTCAGGAGACCCGAGTCCCTGGGTATGTCCCCTCAGGAGGCCTGAGTCCAGGGGTATGTCCCCTCAGGAGACCCGGGTCTGGGGGTATGTCCCCTCAGGAGGCCCGGGTGCCCCTCAGGGGTATGTCCTCTCAGGAGGCCCGGATCCGGGGGTATGTCCCCTCAGGAGGCTCGGGTCCAGGGGAGCCCCCTCAGGAGGCCCAGATCCGGGGGTATGTCCCCTCAGGAGGCCTGGGTGCCCCTCAGGAGGCCCGGGTCCAGGGGTATGGCCCCTCAGGAGGCCTGGGTCCCGGGGTGTTCCCCTCAGGAGGCCTGGGTCCAGGGGGTGTGTCCCCTCATAGGGCCAGGTCCTGGGGAGCCCCTCAGGAGGCCCGGGTGCCCCTTCAGAGGGCCGGGTCTGGGGTATGTCCCCTCAGGAGGCCCAGGTCTGGGGGTATGTCCCCTCAGGAGACCTGGGTCCCGGGGGAGCCCCCTCAGGAGGCCCAGGTCCCAGGGGGAGCCCCCTCAGGAGGCCTGGGTCCTGGGGGAGAGCCCTCAGGAGGCCTGGGTCGGGGGTATGTCCCCTCAGGAGACCCGGGTCGGGGGTATGTCCCCTCAGGAGACCCAGGTCTGGGGGTATGTCCCCTCAGGAGACCCGAGTCCCTGGGTATGTCCCCTCAGGAGGCCTGAGTCCAGGGGTATGTCCCCTCAGGAGACCCGGGTCTGGGGGTATGTCCCCTCAGGAGGCCCGGGTGCCCCTCAGGGGTATGTCCTCTCAGGAGGCCCGGATCCGGGGGTATGTCCCCTCAGGAGGCTCGGGTCCAGGGGAGCCCCCTCAGGAGGCCCAGATCCGGGGGTATGTCCCCTCAGGAGGCCTGGGTGCCCCTCAGGAGGCCCGGGTCCAGGGGTATGGCCCCTCAGGAGGCCTGGGTCCCGGGGTGTTCCCCTCAGGAGGCCTGGGTCCAGGGGGTGTGTCCCCTCATAGGGCCAGGTCCTGGGGAGCCCCTCAGGAGGCCCGGGTGCCCCTTCAGAGGGCCGGGTCTGGGGTATGTCCCCTCAGGAGGCCCAGGTCTGGGGGTATGTCCCCTCAGGAGACCTGGGTCCCGGGGGAGCCCCCTCAGGAGGCCCAGGTCCCAGGGGGAGCCCCCTCAGGAGGCCTGGGTGTCCCTCAGGAGGCCCAGGTTCTGGGGTGTGTCCCCTCAGGAGGCCCGGGTCCAGGGGAGCCCCTCAGGAGACCCGGGTGCCCCTTCAGAGGGCCGGGTCCGGGGTATGTCCCCTGAGGAGGCCCAGATCCCGGGGGTATATCCCCTCAGGAGGCCCGGGTCTAGGGGAGCCCCTCAGGAGACCTGGGTGTTCCTCAGGAGGCCCGGGTCCAGGGTATGTCCCCTCAGGAGGCCCGGGTCCCAGGGTGTGTCCCCTGAAGAGGCCCGGGTCCCCGGGTATATCTCCTCAGGAGGCCCAGGTACCGGGGTGTGTCCCCTCAGGAGGCCCGGGTCCAGGGGAGCCCCTCAGGAGGCCCTCGTCCCCGGGGTATGTCCCTTCAGGAGGCCAGGGTCCGGGTGTGTGTCCTATCAGGAGACCTGGGTCTGGAGGTGTGTCCAGTCAGGAGACCCAGGTCCCAGGGGTGTGTCCCCTCAGGAGGCCCAGGTCCGGGGGTGTGTCCCCTCAGGAAGCCCGGTGTGGGGGATGTCCCCTCGTGCTCTGAACACAGCCCTGCTGTTCAGCATGGGTGATCTAGGCTCCTCTTGTCCTCTCTCTGCTCCCGCTCTGGGCAGAGGCCAGAAGGCATGAGTCCCTCTCGGTGGTGAACTGTGTCTGGAAACTGAGGTCTGGAGGCCAGCTGTGTCCCTTGTACTGGGGTGGCCCTTTCAGCAGGCAGAGCTCAAACACACATAGACGGGCACACATGTGCAGGCACACGTGTGTGTGTGTGTGTGTGTGTGTGTGCATAATGGGAGTTCACATCAGAACCTCCGTTACAATTCTGTACCATGGACTCAGTATAGGGTGGACTTATTTTTCCTTTGACATTTAGTAGAAATTGCTTTAAAACTGTCTGGGCCTAGATTTTTCTCTGTGGGAAGATTTTAACCACTCATTCAAATAGCCATATGACTATTTGGGTGTTTCATTTTTTCCTGAGTCAATTTTAATAAGCTAGCATTTACTATATTTTCAAATCTACTAGCATAAATTTGTTCATAATAATTTCAAGCCATCTTTTAAATATCTGTAGCATATATCTTCATGCTTTATATAAGCTGCTGCTGCTAAGTCGCTTCAGTCGTGTCCGACTCTGTGCGACCCCATAGACGGCAGGCCACCAGGCTCCCCCATCCCTGGGATTCTCCAGGCAAGAACACTGGAGTGGGTTGCCATTTCCTTCTCCAATGCATGAAAGTGAAAAGTCAAAGTGAAGTCGCTCAGTTGTGTCCGACTTTGCGACCCCATGGACTGCGGCCCACCAGGCTCCTCCATCCATGGAATTTTCCAGGCAAGAGTACTGGAGTGGGGTGCCATTGCCTTTTCCATATGCTATATAATGTTCCGTTTACTTCCTAATACTGTCTGCTATTTCTCCTTGATCAATCTCACCAGATCTTTACTGTTTTACCATTTTAAAGGAATTCTATTGTAGGTTACCTTTCTAGTTCACAAATACCTTATGCTTTATTATTTCCTATAACTGTTTTTTATTCATTTCACTTTTTTTAGCAACACTGAATGCCTAGCTTGTTAATTTCAGCCCTTCTTCTTTCACGTTAGACCCTCAAGTTGATTTATTTCTAAGAATTGCATTAGCTGCAGCCACACGTTTTGATGGACAGAGGAGGCTGGTGGCATTCAGTCCACGAGGCCACAAAGAGGCCAACACAGCGGGGCACACAGGCATTGTGATTTGCAAACATTCCCTCAGCTCTGCTGTGTTTTTTTACTTTGATCTATGTTATTTGCAAATGTGTTTATTTCAAAATGTAAGGGCTTTCAAGTCATCTTTTCTACAGATTTCCAGCTTAACTGGGTTGAGGGCTCACCATGCATTCTTCATGATTTTGTCTTTTGAAATTTATTGTGACTTGCTTTACTGACCAATATATTTTCAATATGGGCTTCCCAGGTGGCTCAGTGGGTAAAGAATCTGCCTGCAATGCAGGAGACACAGGTTTGATCCCTAGTTTGGGAAGATCCCCTGGAGGAGGGCATGGCAACCCACTCCAGTATTCTTACCTGGAGAATCCCAAGGACAGAGGAGCCTGGTGGGCCACAGTCCATACAGTGGCAAAGAGTTGGACATGACTGAAGTGACTGAGCATACACGCATATTTTCAGTATATTTACAAGTTACAAGTCGGCCTGAAAAGACGTGAGTGTAAGTTTCAGACTACAGTGTTATATATGTTCATGATTAACCCTTTTTTGCATTGCTCAAATCTTCTTTAATTGTTACTGATTTTTATTTCTCTGATCTATCAAGTACTGAGAAAACTATTAAAAATCTTTCTCTCTGATGATGAATTCATGTATTTTTCCTTATAGTTCTGTCAATATTGGTTTCATATTTTTGAGGTGATGTTATTAAAAGTGCACAAATTTAAAATTATTCTCTTTGCTTGATAAAATAAAATGCTTAATGACTTTTAAATGCTAGGCTCTCATGATCTCCAGTAATATTTTTCACCCTAAAATCAATTTTTTGACATTAATATAGCTTTTCCAAATGTATTTCAGTTAGTGTTTTTCCAATGTATCTTTTTCAATCCTTTTACTTTCAACTTTTCTGTACCTTTTGTAAACAGAGATATTCACTCTAACAATCCTTATTGCTTCAGTTCAGTTCAGTTCAGTCGCTCAGTCGTGTCCGACTCTGTGACCCCATGTATCACAGCATGCCAGGCCTCCCTGTCCATCACCAACTCCCGGAGTTCATTCAGTCTCCCGTCCATCGAGTCAGTGATGCCATCCAGCCATCTCATCCTCGGTCGTCCCCTTCTCCTCCTGCCCCCAATCCCTCCCAGCATCAGAGTCTTTTCCAATGAAAAAACTCTTCGCATGAGGTGGCCAAAGTACTGGAGTTTCAGCTTTAGCATCATTTCTTCCAAAGAACACCCAGGGTTGATCTCCTTCAGAATGGACTGGTTGGATCTCCTTGCAGTCCAAGGGACTCTCAAGAGTCTTCTCCAACACCACAGTTCAAAAGCATCAATTCTTTGGCACTCAGCCTTCTTCACAGTCCAACTCTCACATCCATACATGACCACTGGAAAAACCATAGTCTTGACTAGACGGACCTTAGTCGGCAAAGTAATGCTATCTAGGTTGGTCATAACTTTTCTTCCAAGAAGTAAGCGTCTTTTAATTTCATGGCTGCAGTCACCATCTGCAGTGATTT
>SJYW01051748.1:229149-315911 GCA_006410735.1 Raphicerus campestris
AGGTGGTCTGGTATTCCCATCTCTTTCAGAATTTTCCACAGTTTATTGTGAACCACACAGTCAAAGGCTTTGGCATAGTCAATAAAGCAGAAATAGATGTTTTTCTGGAACTTTCTTGCTTTTTCCATGATCCAGCAGATGTTGGCAATTTGATCTTTAGTTCCTCTGCCTTTTCAAAAACCAGCTTGAACATCAGGAAGTTCATGGTTCACGTATTGCTGAAGCCTGGCTTGGAGAATTTTGAGCATTACTTTACTAGCATGTGAGATGAGTGCAACTGTGCGGTAGTTTGAGCATTCTTTGGCATTGCCTTTCTTTGGGATTGGAATGAAAACTGACCTTTTTCAGACCTGTGGCCACTGCTGAGTTTTCCAAATTTGCTGGCATATTGAGTGCAGCACTTTGACAGCATCATCCTTTTTGAGGATTTGAAACAGCTCAACTGGAATTCCATCCCCTCCACTAGCTTTGTTCATAGTGATGCTTCCTAAGGCTCACTTGACTTCACATTCCAGGATGTCTGGCTCTAGGTGAGTGATCACACCATCGTGATTATCTGGGTTGTGAAGATCTTCTTTGTACAGTTCTTCTGTGTATTCTTGCCACCTCTTCTTAATATCTTCTGCTTCTGTTAGGTCCAGACCATTTCTGTCCTTTATTGAGCCCATCTTTGCATGAAATGTACCCTTGGTGTCTCTAATTTTCTTTAAGAGATCGCTAGTCTTTCCCATTCTATTGTTTTCCTCTATTTCTTTGCATTGATCACTAAGGAAGGCTTTCTTATCTCTCACTGCTATTCTTTTGGAACGGTGCATTCAGATGGGTATATCTTTCATTTTCTCCTTTTCCTTTAGTTTCTCTTCTTTTCACAGCTGTTTGTAAGGCCCCCCCAGACACCCATTTTGCTTTTTTGTGTTTCTTTTTCTTGGGGATGGTCTTCATCACCGCCTCCTATACAATGTCACGAGCCTCCGTCCACAGTTCTTCAGGCACTCTGTCTATCAGCTCTAATCCCTTGAATTTATTTGTCACTTCCACTGTATAGTCATAAGGGATTTGATTTAGGTCATACCTGAATGGTCTAGTGGATTTCCCTATTTTCTTCAATTTATGTTTGAATTTCGCAATAAGGAGTTAATGATCTGAGCCACAGTCAGCTCTCGGTCTTGTTTTTACTAACTGTATAGAGCTTCTCCATCTTTGAAGAAGATGCTTAGTCGTGTCCAAGTCTTTGTGACCCCGTGAACTGCAGCACACCAAGCTTCCCTGTCCTTCATTATCTCCTGAAGTTTGCTTTAAACTCATGTTCATCGAGTCGGTGATGCCATCTAATCATCTCATCCTCTGTCATCCCCTCCTCCTTCTGCCTTCAGTCTTTCCCAGCATCAGGGTCTTTCCCAACGAGTTGGCTCTTTGCATCAGGTGGCCAAAGTATTGGAGCTTCAGCATCAGTCCTTCCAATGAATATTCAGGGTTGATTTCCTTTATGAATGACATCACGGTAATCGAAGTAGATGCCCCAACCACTAATGCCAAAGAAGCTGAAATTGAACAGTTCTATGAAGACCTATACTGTGGAAAATTCTGGAAGAGATGGGAATACTAGACCACCTGACTTGCCTCTTGAGAAACCTATATGCAGATCAGGAAGCCACAGTTAGAACTGGACATGGAACAACAGACTGGTTCCAAATAGGAAAAGGAGTACGTCAAGGCTGTATATTGTCACCCTGCTTGTTTAACTTATATGCAGAGTACATCATGAGAAATGTTGGAGTAGAAGAAACACAAGCTGAAATCAAGATTGCCGGGAGAAATATCAATAACCTCAGATATGCAGATGACACCATCCTTATGGCAGAAAATGAAGAACTAAAGAGCCTCTTGGTGAAAGTGAAAGAGGAGAGTGAAAAACTTGGTTAAAAGCTCAACATTCAGAAAACTAAGATCATGGCATCCGGTCCCATCACTTCATGGGAAATAGATGGGGAAACAGTGTCAGACTTTATTTGGGGGGGCAGGGCTCCAAAATCATTGCAGATGGTGACTGCAGCCATGAAATTAAAAGATGCTTACTCCTTGGAAGAAAAGTTATGACCAACCTAGATAGCATATTCAAAAGCAGAGAGATTACTTTGCCAACAAAGGTCTGTCTAGTCAAGGCTATGGTTTTTCCTGTGGTCATGTATGGATGTGAGAGTTGGACTGTGAAGAAAGCTGATTGCCAAAGAATTGATGCTTGTGAACTGTGGTGTTGGAGAAGACTCTTGAGAGTCCCTTGGACTGCAACTAGATCCAACCAGTCCATTCTGAAGGAGGTCAGTCCTGGGATTTCTTTGGAAGGAATGATGCTAAAGCTGAAACTTTAATACTTTGGCCACCTCATGTGAAGAGTTTTTTCATTGGAAAAGACTCTGATGCTGGGAGGGATTGGGGGCAGGAGAAGGAGACGACAGAGGATGAGATGGCTGGATGGCATCACTGACTTGATGGACGTGAGTCTGAGTGAACTCTGGGAGTTGGTGATGGACAGGGAGGCCTGGCGTGCTGTGATTCGTGGGGTCGCAAAGAGTCGGACATGACTGAGCGACTGAACTGAACTGACTGATGAAGACCTATAAGATCTTCTAGAACTAACACCAAAACTAGTCAAAACATAAAAGTTGGCAAAACATAAATGTTGCAAGATATGGAGAAAGTGCAGCTCTCAGCCACTGAGGGTGGGAATTTAAAATAGTGCAGTCAAGTGGAAAACAGAATGGAAGTCCCTCAAAAAATTAAACATAGATCTACCATATAACCCACCACCTCTGGGGATATACCTGGAAGGAGTGAAAGCATGGTGTTGAGGAGGAACCTGTTCACCTGGGTTCACAGCAGCACGTTCACGCCAGCCAAGCACTAGAAGCAGCCTGAGTGTCCATCAACAGATGAGGGATGAATGCATGGTGGTCCATTCATACAACAGGCGATCATTCAGTCTTAAAAAGGGAGGGGAGTCTAAGACAGGCTCCAGCACGGGTGAGCTCTGAGGACTCAGTGCTCAGCGACGTGCACGAGTGCCGGGAGGACAGACCCCACAGGACTCGCTCACACAGGGGCCCAGAGGAGTCGGGCTCTTGGAGAATGGGGGGTGGCGGGCGGGGGTGGGGGCTCAGTGTTCACGGGGACGGCGCTCCAGCCTCACAGGATGAGGGGCCACATGGAGGGCGGTGTGAGGCTGCACAACACTGAGTGCCCTTCATACCGGTGAGCTGCGCACTCCAGTCCAGTCCAGCCCACTCCAGTCCAGTCCAGTCCACTCCAGTCCAGTCCAGTCCACTCCAGTCTAGTCCAGTTCAGTCCAGTCCAGTCCAGTCCAGTCCAGTTCAGTCCAGTCCAGTTCAGTCCAGTCCAGTCCAGTCCAGTTCAGTTCAGTCCAGTCCAGTCCAGTTCAGTCCATTCCAGTCCAGTCCAGTCCAGTTCAGTCCAGTCCAGTCCAGTCCAGTCCAGTTCAGTCCAGTCCAGTCCAGTCCAGTTCAGTCCAGTCCAGTCCAGTCCAGTTCAGTCCATTCCAGTCCAGTCCAGTCCAGTCCAGTCCAGTCCAGTCCAGTTCAGTTCAGTCCAGTCCAGTCCAGTTCAGTCCATTCCAGTCCAGTCCAGTCCAGTCCAGTCCAGTCCAGTCCAGTTCAGTCCAGTCCAGTCCAGTCCAGTCCAGTCCAGTCCAGTCCAGTCCAGTCCAGTCCAGTCCAGTCCAGTCCAGTCCAGTCCAGTCCAGTCCAGTCCAGTCCAGTCCAGTCCAGTCCAGTCCAGTCCAGTCCAGTCCAGTCCAGTCCAGTCCAGTCCAGTCCAGTCCAGTCCAGTCCAGTCCAGTCCAGTCCAGTCCAGTCCAGTCCAGTCCAGTCCAGTCCAGTCCAGTCCAGTCCAGTCCAGTCCAGTCCAGTCCAGTCCAGTCCAGTCCAGTCCAGTCCAGTCCAGTCCAGTCCAGTCCAGTCCAGTCCAGTCCAGTCCAGTCCAGTCCAGTCCAGTCCAGTCCAGTCCAGTCCAGTCCAGTCCAGTCCAGTCCAGTCCAGTCCAGTCCAGTCCAGTCCAGTCCAGTCCAGTCCAGTCCAGTCCAGTCCAGTCCAGTCCAGTCCAGTCCAGTCCAGTCCAGTCCAGTCCAGTCCAGTCCAGTCCAGTCCAGTCCAGTCCAGTCCAGTCCAGTCCAGTCCAGTCCAGTCCAGTCCAGTCCAGTCCAGTCCAGTCCAGTCCAGTCCAGTCCAGTCCAGTCCAGTCCAGTCCAGTCCAGTCCAGTCCAGTCCAGTCCAGTCCAGTCCAGTCCAGTCCAGTCCAGTCCAGTCCAGTCCAGTCCAGTCCAGTCCAGTCCAGTCCAGTCCAGTCCAGTCCAGTCCAGTCCAGTCCAGTCCAGTCCAGTCCAGTCCAGTCCAGTCCAGTCCAGTTCAGTCCAGTCCAGTCCAGTCCAGTCCAGTCCAGTCCAGTCCAGTCCAGTCCAGTCCAGTCCAGTCCAGTCCAGTCCAGTCCAGTCCAGTCCAGTCCAGTCCAGTCCAGTTCAGTTCAGTCCAGTCCAGTCCAGTCCAGTCCAGTTCAGTCCAGTCCAGTCCAGTCCAGTTCAGTCCAGTCCAGTTCAGTCCAGTCCAGTCCACTCCAGTCCAGTTCAGTTCAGTCCAGTCCAGCCCAGTCCAGTTCATTTCAGTCCAGTCCAGTCTAATCCAGTCTAGTTCAGTCCATTCCAGTCCAGTCCAGTCCAGTTCAGTTCAGTCCAGTCCAGTCCAGTTCAGTCCATTCCAGTCCAGTCCAGTCCAGTCCAGTCCAGTCCAGTCCAGTTCAGTCCAGTCCAGTCCAGTCCAGTCCAGTCCAGTCCAGTTCAGTTCAGTCCCGCTCAGTCCAGTCCAGTCCAGTCCAGTCTAATCCAGTCCAGTCCAGTCCAGTCCACTCCAGTTCAGTGCAGTCCCGCTCAGTCCAGTCCAGTCCACTCCAGTCCAGTTCAGTTCAGTCCAGTCCAGTCCAGCTCACTCCAGTCCAGTCCAGTCTAATCCAGTCCAGCCCAGTTCAGTCCAGTCCAGTTCAGTACAGTCCACTCCAGTCCAGTTCAGCCCAGTCCACTCCAGTCCAGTCTAATCCAGTCCAGCCCAGTTCAGTCCAGTCCAGTTCAGTACAGTCCACTCCAGTCCAGTCCAGTCTAATCCAGTCCAGTCCAGTTCAGTCCATTCCATTCCAGTCCAGTTCTTCCCAGTCCAGTCCAGTCCAGTCCAGTCCAGTCCAGTCCAGTCCAGTCCAGTCCAGTCCAGTTCAGTCCAGTCCAGTTCAGTCCAGTCCAGTCCAGTCCAGTTCAGTTCAGTCCAGTCCAGTCCAGTTCAGTCCATTCCAGTCCAGTCCAGTCCAGTTCAGTCCAGTCCAGTCCAGTCCACTCCAGTCCACTCCAGTCCAGTTCAGTTCAGTCCCGCTCAGTCCAGTCCAGTCCAGTCCAGTCTAATCCAGTCCAGTCCAGTCCAGTCCACTCCAGTTCAGTGCAGTCCCGCTCAGTCCAGTCCAGTCCACTCCAGTCCAGTTCAGTTCAGTCCAGTCCAGTCCAGCTCACTCCAGTCCAGTCCAGTCTAATCCAGTCCAGCCCAGTTCAGTCCAGTCCAGTTCAGTACAGTCCACTCCAGTCCAGTTCAGCCCAGTCCACTCCAGTCCAGTCTAATCCAGTCCAGCCCAGTTCAGTCCAGTCCAGTTCAGTACAGTCCACTCCAGTCCAGTCCAGTCTAATCCAGTCCAGTCCAGTTCAGTCCATTCCATTCCAGTCCAGTTCTTTCTAGTCCAGTCCAGTCCAGTTCAGTCCAGCTCAGTCTAGTCCAGTCCAGTCCAGTTCAGTCCACTCCAGTCCACTCCAGTTCAGTCCACTCCAGTCCAGTCCAGTCGCTCCATCATGTCTGACTCTTTGTGACCCCATTAACTGCAGCATGCCAGTCCTCCCTGTCCATCACCATCTCCTGGAGTCCACCCAAACTCATGTCCATTGGGTCGGTGATGCCATCCACCCATCTCATCCTCTGTTGTCCCCTTTTCCTCCTGCCCCCAATCCCTCCCAGCATCAGTCTTTTCCAATGAGTCAACTCTTCGCTTAGGTGGCCAAAGTATTAGAGTTTCAGCTTTAGCATCATTCCTTCCAAAGAACACCCAGGACTGATATCCTTTAGAATGGACTGGTTGGATCTCCTTACAGTCCAAGGGACTCTCAAGAGTCTTCTCCAACACCACAGCTCAAAAGCATCAATTCTTCGGCGCTCAGCCTTCTTCACAGTCCAACTCTCACATCCATACATGACCACAGGAAAAACCATAGCCTTGACTAGACGGACCTTAGTCGGTAAAGTAATGTCTCTGCTTTTAGCTGTATACTTAAAACTGGTTAAAATGGTAAACTTTTCATTATGTATATTTTCACCATTGTACATAGGTAAGAATCTCTGCCTTTACCCATTTTCCCAAGAGGTCCATTCAGCCTCTCACACAGGCTAGCTTCCTGGAGCCTGAAGCCTGGACACGGATGACATCCTTGCGCACCCCGGCACACTTTCACGCTCTTAAGGGGAGATGCAGTGATGTGGCCACGCCACACACTGCTCTTCACATCAGCTCTGCCTGCAGTCCCCGAGCCCCCACCCTGAGCCCCCACCCGCTCACCCTTTGACCAGGCTTGCCTGGACTGCGAGGGTGGCTTTCCCAGCTGGCTGTGGTGATGGGCAGCGACCAGGGTGGTGACCGGGCAACCATCCTCTTCCTAGAGAACTGGGCCTGGAAGCTGGATGAGAATGGTGGCATCTCGGGCACATCCATCATGTTCCTGGGAGACAGATAGGGAGCTGGGTCATCAGCTCACGATGCCCGTGGAGGAGGAGTGTGAGAGCAGGCAGCCAGGGGCTGAGTGACCAGGCTCGAGGCAGCAGATGGTTGGCCCCTGCACGGCCCCACCCTGAGTCCCCCGAGGCTGGGCTGGCTTCCCGACAGCCCTTCCTCTGCCCCATCCCCGAACCGACTCTCAAGGGCTCCGGGCTGGCCTGAGTGTGGAGCATCCTGACAAAGGAAAAGCCCCAGAGCTGTTTCCATCCTCACGACCGGTGACCCAATCCCTCGGGTTTCTCCGTTGCTTCTGGAAATTCCACGCCTGCAGTCAGGGCTCCGTCTGGGTGAGACCCAGGGTCAGGCGGCCCTCCAGGCGGCACAGCACTGCCCCTGTGTGGCCAACTGGCGCTGAGACCAGTCGGGTGTGGCCCTGGGGGGAAGGGGTGCCCATCTTCCTGTGTGCATGCCTGGGCAGGGCTTGGGGACCCCCAGCCCTTAACCCACCCGCCTCTCCCGTGGCAGCCGCACTCCCAGCCCACACACCCCCACTGTACGTGCACTGGTACAAACCCGAGAGTCCGCTGAGAGGGTCCGTGCAGAGTATATACCAGACCACGCCACCTGTGCACCTGAACTGCCCGTGGGTACCCCCACCACCCACCCATGTGTCTCCACCACCCACGTGTGTACCTGCAGCACCTGTGGACTGTGTCACCTGGTACATCTGTGTCACATCAGACGTCTTTGTAATTCTGCTGCTTCCCTCTCCCTCCCTTCCCTGAATCAGGGGACGCCCCCAATCACATGTGCACAGGGTCCTGCCTGCGGCCGACCTGAGAGCAAGCAACTCAGTGTCTGCTCCATCTGGGCACAGGCCCCAGGGACCTCCAGAAATTAAAGTCAGGCTGTGCACTGGGCAGGTTCCTCAGTTAAGCTGGGAATTGCTGTCACCCCAGACCAGCTTCAGAGATCCCGGATCCTGGGGTCCGGGGGGAATCCAGGGCCTAAGGTACTGCAGGGGTGGGGGCGGGGAGGACAGAGAAGCCAACATGAGCACAGTGAGGGGCCCACGTCATAGGGGGCCGAAGTGCAAATGCGGGATGCCTGTCCTCACTCTAAGCTTGCGGTCTGTGCAGGCGCGAGCTCACGGGATAAACAAGCATGGCACCTCCCAGGGGAGAGGGACCATGCTGTCCACACTTCCATCCACTGGGAACCAACTATCCACACCTGGGGACCCTCAGGGGAAGTGGGCTTCTGTCTCCACCTCCATCTACAGGGGAACCTCCAGGGGAAGTGGACCCACTGCCTACACTTCCGTCTACCGGGGAACCTCCGGGGAAAGTGGGCCTCACTGTCTACACTCCATCTACTGGGGAACCTCCAGGGGAGGAGGGGCCCACTGTCTACACTCTGTCTACTCCGGAACCTCCAGGGGAAGTGGGCCCCACTGTCTCCACCTCCATCTTCTAGAAAACCTCCAGGGGAAGTGGACCCACTGCCTACACTTCCATCCACTGGGGAACCTCCAGGGGAGGAGGGGCCAACTGTCTACACTTCCATTTACTGGGAATCCTCCAAGGAAAGTGGGCCCCATTGTCTACACCTTTGTTTATTGGGGAACCTCCAGGGAAAGTGGGCCCATTTTCTATACCTCCGTTCACTGGGGAACCTCCAGGGGAAGTGGTCCCCACTGTCTACACCTCCATCTACAGGGAATCCTCCAGGGGAAGTGGGCCCACGGTCTACACCTCCATATACTGGGGAACCTCCAAGGGAGGAGGGGCCCACTGTCTACACTTCCATCCAATGGAGAACCTCCAGGGAATGAGGGGCCCACTGTCTACACTTCCATCCACTGGGGAACCTCCAGGGTAGGAGGGGCCAACTGTCTACATCTCTGTCTACTGGAGAGCCTCTAGAAGTGGGCCCACTGTCTCTATCTCCGCTACTGGGGAACCTCCAGGGGAAGTGGGCCCACTGTCTACACCTCTGTCTACTGGGGAACCTCCAGAGGGGCAGTGAGTCACACTGTCTACACCTCCATCTACTGGGAGACAGGGAGATAGACTGGGGCAGTTTTGGCTGAGGCAGTGGGTACCAGGTACAAGATGAGTCCAGCTGCACACCTACATGTCCCAGGCCTCAAGAGTCAGGAATCTGAGAACCGACCTCTGGAGTACAACTTGTGACTGGGCTGGTGTCCTCAGAAGTGTTTTGAAGTGCAGAGATCCACGAAGGGGAAAGGCGTGGAATCCTCAGAGAACCCCTTGGACCTTCGTCCATGAGCTCACAAGGCCAGATGGAGCCCCATAGATTCTTTATCTCATCCCCAGGTACTGTGCTCGATGACGTTCCTCGTAATCACACTGCAGATAAAATCCAAAGGCCCCCAAGGCTCCGATCTCCCACCAGCACAGGTCCCCAAAATGGACCCCCAGTTTCTGGCACCCCAGATCCATTTATGGGTCGCTGACGCCCACCCAGAGGCCCGCCCCGAGTCCTGGTTTCGGGAGGCAGCACAGGGAGCCTGGGCCAGCTGGGCACCAAGCGTGCAGGGCCTTCACGCGTGGCCACTCCGGTCAAGCCCATCAGAGGGCAGAGGTGCATCATTAGTGAGTGGAAGAAAAGCTACTCCTTTTCACATCAAATTTGGATCTGCATTTCCAAAGAAGTTTTACCAAATGTAAACCAACTCCTGCCACAGAGGGTGGACAAATCTTGGGATTCCCATGACCAGGGCCAGGGGACAGCCCAGGCTGCCAAACCCCTCGGAACTCCAGGTGAGCGCAGCTGAGACGGACAGGCACAAGGATATGTGTGCTTTATTGCTTACGCTGCACGTTCAAGTGACGACCGTAAACCCCCTTTAAAAAGTAAGGCACCTAAGTGGCCTTCTGTGCAAGTCCCATATTGTTTAAGGTCCCTATTGGGTAATAAAGTATTTCCACTCCAGAACTAGAGCTACCTGGAGAAGTGCATGATAAGTTTTTTGCAAGCAGAATACCTGAAACATTATTGTATGTTACCTCGTGGCACAATTAAACAGCCTCGTATCAAATGTCTGTATCTGAGGAAAGATATGACTATTGTTACAACTGGGAAACATTAACCAGCTTATCCACATATATACAGTTGGGTCCCCAAGAGTAGTTATACAAAATCTAAAGAGCAGTGTCTAACTGCACTGGTGCTTGTCTCATTAAAGGTAAGAGATTTGGCATTTTCAGTCCTTTTTCTTTCCGTCAGTCATGCCGTTATTTGCAGAAAGGCAGGGTCATACGATGCTGAAGACCATGGACAGATACTGTTCATATGACACTTGGATCCAGCCGTCCTGGTCTGTATCGTAGCGTCTGAATATATCTGTCAACCTCTGAGGAAAAACAGCAGGTATTTAGACTTGACACTTACAAACAGAAGGAAAATGTATTGGTAAACAGACATTCAGGAGCCCAACTTCAGAAGAGTCCCTGTCTCCACATCCCACATGCCCAGTGCAGGGACACAGGGCAGGCTGGTCTACTCAGGAGATGGTGGGTCAGGCAGGACAGTGGACGAGGGGGTGCCCAGTGTGTGGGCCACAGCCCCGGGTCCTGGCAGGGCCTCTGGCCCCACAGCGGGTGATGTGCCCGGGGCCTCCTTTGCCACCACAAGACGATTCTCCCGGGGCCCTCCCTGAAGGCTCACCTCTGTTCTGGCGACAGGCTGCTCAGGACGAAGGAAAACCAGCCCCCACTGGGGCCACCCGGGGGAAGCCTGGCTGCAGAGCCAGAAGGGCGGAGTCTCCTGTGCCAGCCCAGGCCCTCACCTTGATGCCCACCCTCCCCATCCCCTCCTGGCTGACCAGCCCCTAGGGCTCTCCGTTTGTTCACAAGTCCAGCCACTGGACGGCAGAGACTGGGGCAGCTAGGTCAGTGCTGCCCTGAATGCCAGAAGCTGGAAACCGCCATGGGTTCGGAAGAGCCCAGACTGGAGAGGACAGTGCCCAGGCTCACTGAGACCTTGGCGGCCGCCTGTCCACCTGCCCCAGGGCTAAGCAAGGCTGCAGCCTGGCCCGTGAGCTGAGCCTCCCACTCCCGGCTCCAGTTCCAGCTCTCTCTGCCCGCGCCGGGCAGGTCGATGGCCGACACAGGTGGCAGTCCACGCGGGGGTGAGCTGGAGCTTCCTGAGTGGCCAGCCCCGGTGAGAGAGCACAGCAACCACAGCAGCAGCCCCTCTGCTGGGAGGGCATGGCGTGGTTCCCCTTTCTTTGTGCTTGGAGATTCCTGCCACCCTTCACATTGCTTCACAAAAACAACTTTCAGTAAGGCCTTTCTTTCTCGAAAGAGGCAGATGGAAGACGACCTCTGAGGGCCTCTGAAGACTTTCTGCAGGTGGCCTGCAACCGAGCCTTTCCTTTCTGACCCCCGTGTCTGTGCACAGTTTGGGTTCCTTCTCCAGGGGTGGGGGCAGGGACACCAGGCCCAGACAGCGGCAGGCCACGGGTGGCCCACGGTCTGTGCCCAGTGTACAGGCAGTGGGGACTCAGATCCTGCTTCTCCAGGGGCTGAAAGTGACACAGGACGACCTTTGCTTATGCAGACATAAGGACCAGCTGGTTACTTAGGGGACATAACCTCAAATGAAAATCCCAACCCCACAGATCCTGGTGAAGTTTCTACATCACCTCTATTCCTAACATATTCTGACAGCATAAAAGTGAAAAGTGTTAGCTGCTCAGTCGTATCTGACTCCTTGTGACCCCACGGACTGTAGCCTGCCAGTCTCCTCTGTCCATAGGATTCTCTGGGCAAGAATNGTAAACCAACTCCTGCCACAGAGGGTGGACAAATCTTGGGATTCCCATGACCAGGGCCAGGGGACAGCCCAGGCTGCCAAACCCCTCGGAACTCCAGGTGAGCGCAGCTGAGACGGACAGGCACAAGGATATGTGTGCTTTATTGCTTACGCTGCACGTTCAAGTGACGACCGTAAACCCCCTTTAAAAAGTAAGGCACCTAAGTGGCCTTCTGTGCAAGTCCCATATTGTTTAAGGTCCCTATTGGGTAATAAAGTATTTCCACTCCAGAACTAGAGCTACCTGGAGAAGTGCATGATAAGTTTTTTGCAAGCAGAATACCTGAAACATTATTGTATGTTACCTCGTGGCACAATTAAACAGCCTCGTATCAAATGTCTGTATCTGAGGAAAGATATGACTATTGTTACAACTGGGAAACATTAACCAGCTTATCCACATATATACAGTTGGGTCCCCAAGAGTAGTTATACAAAATCTAAAGAGCAGTGTCTAACTGCACTGGTGCTTGTCTCATTAAAGGTAAGAGATTTGGCATTTTCAGTCCTTTTTCTTTCCGTCAGTCATGCTGTTATTTGCAGAAAGGCAGGGTCATACGATGCTGAAGACCATGGACAGATACTGTTCATATGACACTTGGATCCAGCCGTCCTGGTCTGTATCGTAGCGTCTGAATATATCTGTCAACCTCTGAGGAAAAACAGCAGGTATTTAGACTTGACACTTACAAACAGAAGGAAAATGTATTGGGAAACAGACATTCAGGAGCCCAACTTCAGAAGAGTCCCTGTCTCCACATCCCACATGCCCAGTGCAGGGACACAGGGCAGGCTGGTCTACTCAGGAGATGGTGGGTCAGGCAGGACAGTGGACGAGGGGGTGCCCAGTGTGTGGGCCACAGCCCCGGGTCCTGGCAGGGCCTCTGGCCCCACAGCGGGTGATGTGCCCGGGGCCTCCTTTGCCACCACAAGACGATTCTCCCGGGGCCCTCCCTGAAGGCTCACCTCTGTTCTGGCGACAGGCTGCTCAGGACGAAGGAAAACCAGCCCCCACTGGGGCCACCCGGGGGAAGCCTGGCTGCAGAGCCAGAAGGGCGGAGTCTCCTGTGCCAGCCCAGGCCCTCACCTTGATGCCCACCCTCCCCATCCCCTCCTGGCTGACCAGCCCCTAGGGCTCTCCGTTTGTTCACAAGTCCAGCCACTGGACGGCAGAGACTGGGGCAGCTAGGTCAGTGCTGCCCTGAATGCCAGAAGCTGGAAACCGCCATGGGTTCGGAAGAGCCCAGACTGGAGAGGACAGTGCCCAGGCTCACTGAGACCTTGGCGGCCGCCTGTCCACCTGCCCCAGGGCTAAGCAAGGCTGCAGCCTGGCCCGTGAGCTGAGCCTCCCACTCCCGGCTCCAGTTCCAGCTCTCTCTGCCCGCGCCGGGCAGGTCGATGGCCGACACAGGTGGCAGTCCACGCGGGGGTGAGCTGGAGCTTCCTGAGTGGCCAGCCCCGGTGAGAGAGCACAGCAACCACAGCAGCAGCCCCTCTGCTGGGAGGGCATGGCGTGGTTCCCCTTTCTTTGTGCTTGGAGATTCCTGCCACCCTTCACATTGCTTCACAAAAACAACTTTCAGTAAGGCCTTTCTTTCTCGAAAGAGGCAGATGGAAGACGACCTCTGAGGGCCTCTGAAGACTTTCTGCAGGTGGCCTGCAACCGAGCCTTTCCTTTCTGACCCCCGTGTCTGTGCACAGTTTGGGTTCCTTCTCCAGGGGTGGGGGCAGGGACACCAGGCCCAGACAGCGGCAGGCCACGGGTGGCCCACGGTCTGTGCCCAGTGTACAGGCAGTGGGGACTCAGATCCTGCTTCTCCAGGGGCTGAAAGTGACACAGGACGACCTTTGCTTATGCAGACATAAGGACCAGCTGGTTACTTAGGGGACATAACCTCAAATGAAAATCCCAACCCCACAGATCCTGGTGAAGTTTCTACATCACCTCTATTCCTAACATATTCTGACAGCATAAAAGTGAAAAGTGTTAGCTGCTCAGTCGTATCTGACTCCTTGTGACCCCACGGACTGTAGCCTGCCAGTCTCCTCTGTCCATAGGATTCTCTGGGCAAGAATACTGGCAAGGGTTGCCATGCCTTCCTCCAGGGAATCTTCCCAACTCAGGGATTGAACCTGGGTCTCCAGCATTGCAGGCAGATTCTTTACTGTCTGAGCCACCAGGAAAGCCCTGTAATCTCACCTCACCAGACCCTGAGAGGGAGACACCTGGCATTCCAATGAGTCACTGAAGCACAGGGCCTGGCGGGCCCAGATTCCCCAGGAAAGAACAGGACTGAGAAACCTCAGTCATTCAACTATCACTATGACAAGGAGAGCCCTGAGAATGGCCCCCAAGTTACCAGTTACACTGACAGTCTCGTGCCCTGCACACCTCTCTGCAGATTCTGCTGCTGCGTTGCTTCAGTCGTGTCCGACTCTGTGCGACCCCACAGACGGCAGCCCACCAGGCTCCGCCGTCCCTGGGATTTTCCAGGCAAGAACACTGGAGTGGGTTGCCATTTCCTTTTCCAGTGTATGAAAGTGAAAAGGGAAAGTGAAGTCACTTAGTCGTGTCTGACTCTTCACGACCCCATGGACTGCAGCCTACCAGGCTCTTCCGCCCTTGGGATTTTCCAGGCAAGAGTACTGGAGTGGGGTGCCACTGCCTTCTCCATTTCTATATTATTTCTATGCCTTATTTTAGAATCTTCTCTGCAAATTCTAAAGACAACAAAATGGTTTGGATGTAAATGGCAAAGGTGTCTTTCAGGGCCGGGTTCTGCTGAAATACTTCTAGAAAACACATTTGCTTCCCATAAATGGAACTGTGTCAGAATTATGAGCGAGTGGAGTATTATATGGACTTGGCAGTGAGCTGGTAATTGCTGACTCTAAATAATGGGCACAGGGGTTGCCTTCGCTATTACTGAGACCTCTCACAATAAAGATAAGGTTTACACCAATTCACTGCATTTTCTAGAGGTGAAATCTAAGGAACTTGGCCCCCACCTGGAGACAGGAGAAGGGCCTGTGTGGGAACAGCCAGGCAGGTCAAGTGTGGCCGCCTCCACCCTCGGAGGGCGTGCCCGCGCCTGGTTCCTCCTCAGTGAAGCCGAGGGACCGCAGGAGGAGCCAGCTCGGAGGGGCCTGCGAGGCAGCGGGCACTGCGATCAGCAGCCCGCCAAGCACTGCTCCCAACTCACTGGGGAGCGAGCCTCCCGTGAAGGGTGCAGAGCGAACCTTCTCCAATCCTCAGGAAGAAACACAAGGCAAACCACCACCAGGTCTTCTCGTGACCCTCCCACTGGATCTCTTCCCAGTGGATGGCTCTCAGGGTTTCCAGGGGAGGAGGGGCACGGTGCCCGCACCTCCTCTTACCAGGAGAGCCAGCTGCCTCTCCGAGAAGCACACTCACTTCCGTAGCTTCCAGAGCCAGTCTTGTACATCTGACTCGCTTTCCCTGCCCAAGCGCGGGGCCTCGGGCGCCCACTGCCCACCACCCCGGGCGTTCCGGTAGCGGTACCTGCAGCACGATGCAGCCCTGGATGAAGTCGTCGAAGGCGATCTGCCCCCGCCCTTGTCGGTCGAACTTCCGGATGAGGATGTCATGAAACTGATCAGAGAGCCGGTACCCTGCAGGGGGCGGGCACAGTCAACCCCACGACCCCCTGGAAACCAGTCTCCCCCACCCAACCCCCGAGAACGTGGGCCCCCCAGGCAGGCCCAGGGGCAAGTACATGGCAAGGCACCGAGAGCTCCGCAGTTTCTGCACTGTGCCCTCGGCCTCACGGAGGCCCCTCCTGCAGGGACCACAGAGTCACGCTTTCACACCGACTCCAGCACTACAGTCGCCCTGCAGGGGCTTCTGGAGTATCAGCCTTCTTAAAGGCCCTTACTGGTAAACTTTACTTCATTCTTAACAAGCTAACGGTGAAGTTGTGAACAACTCAGCTGTCCTGGATTATTCCCTGCTAGAGAATGCTTTGCAAAATAAAAGCTTACTAAGGCTCCCAAGGAGACAAAGTGTAAACTTAAGGACNGGGCTAAGCAAGGCTGCAGCCTGGTCCGTGAGCCGAGCCTCCCACTCCCGGCTCCAGTTCCAGCTCTCTCTGCCCGCGCCGGGCAGGTCGATGGCCGACACAGGTGGCAGTCCACGCGGGGGTGAGCTGGAGCTTCCTGAGTGGCCAGCCCCGGTGAGAGAGCACAGCAACCACAGCAGCAGCCCCTCTGCTGGGAGGGCATGGCGTGGTTCCCCTTTCTTTGTGCTTGGAGATTCCTGCCACCCTTCACATTGCTTCACAAAAACAACTTTCAGTAAGGCCTTTCTTTCTCGAAAGAGGCAGATGGAAGACGACCTCTGAGGGCCTCTGAAGACTTTCTGCAGGTGGCCTGCAACCGAGCCTTTCCTTTCTGACCCCCGTGTCTGTGCACAGTTTGGGTTCCTTCTCCAGGGGTGGGGGCAGGGACACCAGGCCCAGACAGCGGCAGGCCACGGGTGGCCCACGGTCTGTGCCCAGTGTACAGGCAGTGGGGACTCAGATCCTGCTTCTCCAGGGGCTGAAAGTGACACAGGACGACCTTTGCTTATGCAGACATAAGGACCAGCTGGTTACTTAGGGGACATAACCTCAAATGAAAATCCCAACCCCACAGATCCTGGTGAAGTTTCTACATCACCTCTATTCCTAACATATTCTGACAGCATAAAAGTGAAAAGTGTTAGCTGCTCAGTTGTATCTGACTCCTTGTGACCCCACGGACTGTAGCCTGCCAGTCTCCTCTGTCCATAGGATTCTCTGGGCAAGAATACTGGCAAGGGTTGCCATGCCTTCCTCTAGGGAATCTTCCCAACTCAGGGATCGAACCTGGGTCTCCAGCATTGCAGGCAGATTCTTTACTGTCTGAGCCACCAGGAAAGCCCTGTAATCTCACCTCACCAGACCCTGAGAGGGAGACACCTGGCATTCCAATGAGTCACTGAAGCACAGGGCCTGGCGGGCCCAGATTCCCCAGGAAAGAACAGGACTGAGAAACCTCAGTCATTCAACTATCACTATGACAAGGAGAGCCCTGAGAATGGCCCCCAAGTTACCAGTTACACTGACAGTCTCGTGCCCTGCACACCTCTCTGCAGATTCTGCTGCTGCGTTGCTTCAGTCGTGTCCGACTCTGTGCGACCCCACAGACGGCAGCCCACCAGGCTCCGCCGTCCCTGGGATTTTCCAGGCAAGAACACTGGAGTGGGTTGCCATTTCCTTTTCCAGTGTATGAAAGTGAAAAGGGAAAGTGAAGTCACTTAGTCGTGTCTGACTCTTCACGACCCCATGGACTGCAGCCTACCAGGCTCTTCCGCCCTTGGGATTTTCCAGGCAAGAGTACTGGAGTGGGGTGCCACTGCCTTCTCCATTTCTATACTATTTCTATGCCTTATTTTAGAATCTTCTCTGCAAATTCTAAAGACAACAAAATGGTTTGGATGTAAATGGCAAAGGTGTCTTTCAGGGCCGGGTTCTGCTGAAATACTTCTAGAAAACACATTTGCTTCCCATAAATGGAACTGTGTCAGAATTATGAGCGAGTGGAGTATTATATGGACTTGGCAGTGAGCTGGTAATTGCTGACTCTAAATAATGGGCACAGGGGTTGCCTTCGCTATTACTGAGACCTCTCACAATAAAGATAAGGTTTACACCAATTCACTGCATTTTCTAAAGGTGAAATCTAAGGAACTTGGCCCCCACCTGGAGACAGGAGAAGGGCCTGTGTGGGAACAGCCAGGCAGGTCAAGTGTGGCCGCCTCCACCCTCGGAGGGCGTGCCCGCGCCTGGTTCCTCCTCAGTGAAGCCGAGGGACCCCAGGAGGAGCCAGCTCGGAGGGGCCTGCGAGGCAGCGGGCACTGCGATCAGCAGCCCGCCAAGCACTGCTCCCAACTCACTGGGGAGCGAGCCTCCCGTGAAGGGTGCAGAGCGAACCTTCTCCAATCCTCAGGAAGAAACACAAGGCAAACCACCACCAGGTCTTCTCGTGACCCTCCCACTGGATCTCTTCCCAGTGGATGGCTCTCAGGGTTTCCAGGGGAGGAGGGGCACGGTGCCCGCACCTCCTCTTACCAGGAGAGCCAGCTGCCTCTCCGAGAAGCACACTCACTTCCGTAGCTTCCAGAGCCAGTCTTGTACATCTGACTCGCTTTCCCTGCCCAAGCGCGGGGCCTCGGGCGCCCACTGCCCACCACCCCGGGCGTTCCGGTAGCGGTACCTGCAGCACGATGCAGCCCTGGATGAAGTCGTCGAAGGCGATCTGCCCCCGCCCTTGTCGGTCGAACTTCCGGATGAGGATGTCATGAAACTGATCAGAGAGCCGGTACCCTGCAGGGGGCGGGCACAGTCAACCCCACGACCCCCTGGAAACCAGTCTCCCCCACCCAACCCCCGAGAACGTGGGCCCCCCAGGCAGGCCCAGGGGCAAGTACATGGCAAGGCACCGAGAGCTCCGCAGTTTCTGCACTGTGCCCTCGGCCTCACGGAGGCCCCTCCTGCAGGGACCACAGAGTCACGCTTTCACACCGACTCCAGCACTACAGTCGCCCTGCAGGGGCTTCTGGAGTATCAGCCTTCTTAAAGGCCCTTACTGGTAAACTTTACTTCATTCTTAACAAGCTAACGGTGAAGTTGTGAACAACTCAGCTGTCCTGGATTATTCCCTGCTAGAGAATGCTTTGCAAAATAAAAGCTTACTAAGGCTCCCAAGGAGACAAAGTGTAAACTTAAGGACAGGAAGTTAACTGATGGCCCCTCCCCTGCATCAACCGCTCACTAACATCAAGACATCAAGGCTTCAAGGGCGCAGCAGCTGCACTCTGACGGGGCGCCAGAAGGACCATCCCGGTGCCTTGACTCCCCCTCCAATGCCCCAGCGGCCTGGCCTCCAGCAGGGCAGCAGGGATGCCCTGGCTCTCTCAGCCCTGCTCTTCCCGCCCCCAGGCTCACCACCTGTGTGACCGTGGCTTCCTTACTTATTCAGGAGACAATATCCAGGTGCAAAACATTCTACCATTTTTCAGTCTCGCTGGAATCTTTGCAAGGCTATGTACACCTATTATCTGAGTGAATGTCACGGTTAATTACCTCTATAAGCACTTCATCACTTTACCGAAAAGGTCAAACGTGCACACATGTGACAGTACCTTCCAGAGTGGTCAGCGAGCTCCTCATGTCCCGCGAACTAATCCAGGCCCCCGCCCTGCAGCTGAGCAGCAGACAGGACCCTCCTACACCTGGCACAGCCTGTGGCCGGACAGAGGCCAGGCGCGATGGCAACAGGGATACAGCATCACGGAGAGGGACCAGACAGGGGCCACTGGCCCAGTGCGCTGCTGGGCCTGCTCCGCCCCCCAATCCCGGATGTGGGCCTGCCTCGGCAGCCTGCTCCAGGCCAGTGAGGCAGGCGGACACCCCGCTGGCCAGCTCGCTGTGTGTCACGCACGTCCTCCTAGAACGCCCCCTCCCCTAAGGCTGCACTTCCAGCGGAGGGAACAAGCTCTTCTTCCCCAGGAGCTAGCGAGGCGGCCTGCTGCCTCTACTGGCCACCCAGCGCCCACTCGCAGTGCTAGGAAGAAAAGTGGATGCCAGTCAGAAAGTCTGGCAGAGGACAGACGGGGCCAATGGCACAGACAGCGGTGGGGGTTGCCGTGGCCCCGTCAGGGCCCTAACTTGGTCAGCCTGACCATAAAGACACTGTTGACCTGGGCAGGGTGGCTGACGGCGGGACTCTGGGACGCAGAGTGGGCCTGTGGGTGGCAGGGCTTGGACTCCGCTGCATTAAAACGGCAGAGGAGGCGTGGCACGAGACGGAAAGCAGCCGACAAGGGCAATGAGCGCGTGGAGGCTCACAGCCCGTGCGATGCCCCTCAAACCACGCTGGCTTCGGGCCGCCAGGGGCTGGCGCAGGGCTGGGGCAGGGGTGCTGCAGGGGCGCTTGTGGTGGGGAGCCTGCCTTTGTCAGGGACGGCAGGACTGTCTGTCCCCGACGAGTGGCATGTGTGGCCTTGGTCTCTGTACCGGGCACGCATAACATGCAGTTCAGCCGCTCAGGTGTGTCCGACTCTGCGACCCCGTGGACTGTACCTCGCCAGGCCTCCCTGTCCATCACCAACTCCCGGAGCTTGCTCCAACTCACGTCCATTGAGTCAGTGATGCCATCCAGCCATCTCATCTTCTGTCATCCCCTTCTCCTCCTGCCTTCAATCTTTCCCAGCATCAGGGTCTTTTCCAATGAGTCTGCTCTTTGCATCAGGTGGCCAAAGTATTGGAGTTTCATCTTCAACATTAGTCCTTACAATGAAGACTCAGGACTGATCTCCTTTAGAATGGACTGGTTGGATCTCCTTGCAGTCCAAGGGACTCTCAAGAGTCTTCTCTAACACCACAGTTCAAAAGCACCAATTCTTGGGAACTCAGCTTTCTTTATGGTCCAACTCTCACATCCATGCATGACTACTGGAAAAACCAGAGCTTTAAGACGGACCTTTGTTGGTAAAGTGATGTCTCTGCTTTTAAATACACTGTCTAGGCTGCTCATTGCTTTTCTTTCAAAGAGTCAGCGGCTTTTAATTCCATGGCTGCAGTCACCATCCAGAGTGATTCTGGAGTCCAAGAAAATAGTCTGCCACTGTTTCTATAGTTTCCCCATCTATTTGCCATGAAGTGATGGGACCAGATGCCATGATCTTAGGTTTTTGAATGTTGTGTTTTCAGTCGGCTTTTTTATTCTTCTCTTCTACCTTTATCAAGAGGCTCTTTCATTCCATTATGGAGCACATACTAGGAATAAAAACCTAAAAGATGAACAGATGGACCCTCAAATCCAGCAGGTGAGCCATTCAGTCACATAGCCCTGCCAGTGTCGGCCTGAGACTCCATGTAGTGGGGTGAGAGGTCAGAGGGCACCTTAGGGCTTCAGCCACCCTGACTCCCTCACGCGTCTGCTGAGCTGCGATGCAGCTCCAGCTTGACTGACAGACACTTGTTCTTAGAAACCAAAGAGATTTCACTCCCAGGGCAAATTCTTCAACAGTCGCTAACAAGTAATCGGCAAAAGGTTGACAGCCACCCTGGGTGGGAGACGAGGAGCCAGAGGAGTCTGAGAAGCGGAGGCCCAAGGGCAGGAAGGAAGCCCGCGACATAGCTGAGGAACGCTGCAGCAGAGCGCGTCCTTTCTCCAGGAGAAGCTGACGGTCAGGGGGGCTCTCGGCTCCGCCTGCACCGGTGGAGCCTGTCAGCGTCTGACCTCCTGGATCTGACTGGGACTCGCAGGCCCGAGAGCCAGAGACCAGCTGGTCAACCTCAGCGTTTCCAACCCGAGTCCAGGACATGACGGTTGCTGGCACTGAGCAAAAGCGGGCTCCAGGGCTGACAAGGTTAGAAACACTGCGGTCAGTGCTGAGATCACCAGCCTGGAAACTAATTCAGAGGGTCCAGGTTCCAGTCAGCCAGGCCTCCAGCTCCCTCCTGCCCAGGACTGCTCTGTGAGGGATGCCCCTAACGCTCAGCCCCCCACCTACGGGCCCAGCAAGGTCAGCCGCATTCCAAGTTCCAATCCAGAGAACCCGGGGCCAACGTCCTGCCCAAATCCTGACCTGAGCCTTGTGGCGATACAAAGCTCTGGGGGGTCCCACAGCCTCTAAAGCAAGAGAGAGACAAAGAGGAGAAGACAGCCGTAAATGACAAGCGCAGAGGAGGAGGGGTGGAAGCAGCACAGCAATAACCACAGGGACCAAAATGGATCTTGTTATCAGAACCAGAAGCAGCCGGAATAAAGTACACTGGACTCTAACAGAAGGGCCCAGTGAACACAGGGCTGGGGAATTCACGCCCATCAAACCGCAATTCTGGTGCGATGACTGCGTCCCACCTCACCAACCCCGCACTCCCCGCAGGCCCAGGTGGGCCCTGAGACCAGGCCTGCTGACCGCTCTGGAAGGCACGACGGGAGCACGGCTCGCGGCACAGCAAGCACGCAGGCGGCACACACCTGAGAATGTGGCTTCCTGCTCACGCCTGCACTCCCGGCTACCCGCGGGCCCGTCTTCTGTGGGCACTTTATCATTGGTCCGTGCATTCTCATGTCAGGGGACAGGAGCTGCTTTACATATGTAAGCTGTTTTATCTTGACTCGTTCACTTTAACTTTTTGAAAGCCACATTCTCAGTGTGCCTGCGACACCACTTCACAAAAGAAAACTACTGCATAGCCCTTATCTCATTTTGGATGGAAAACCGCATAAAAGCCCCCAAGTCAAATATAAGCCTGTATGATAAAGAAACATCAAAAATGTAAAACTGCGATGTATACAAAAATTTCACATAGGCTACTTTCAAATCATTAAGCTGAACAAAGCAACAGATATAACATATGGCCCTTGGCTCCAAAATGAAATAGCTACGCAGTCAAGACAAGCGTTTTACCGAAACCTGAGAGGGCTTGCTTGAGCTCGTTCTTGTCGATCATGCCCGAGTTGTCCCTGTCGTATGTGCGGAAGACGTTCTGCCAGTCCGTGATGTATTTCCAGACGCCAGTGAACTCACTGAAGTTCACGCCGGCCTTGTTCTCTCTGTCAAACATGGCTGAAGCGAAAGGGCACGGCTCAGCAGGAACCAGGGCAGACGTGCACCCGCAGCTCCGCAGGCTGGGCTCCTCCAGGACCAGCCTGGAGCTCAGCCGGCAGGTCCCCAGGGGCTGTGGCAACACCAGCCCTCAATCAGCCAGGTGGGCGTGAGGTGGCTGTGGAGAGGGACGTGCAGGCCGAATACCCTGGCAGATCCCCCGTAAGAACGATTTACACCCAAGGATGTTCCTCAGAAGCTGGGCACACCCGCTCTCGGGAAGGAACTGGGGTGCAGAGGGGTCAAGGGGCCCACCCCAACCCTCCAGGCTCAGGTCTGGCTCCTGGAGCTGCGCGTCTGTCCCCCAGAGGCTCCGCGTCCCCGAGGAAGAGCTCCTTAGAGGGCTCAGTCAGGGAGGCCCGTTCCAGTGAGAAAAAGACTACTGGCTTTTGGGGTTTGTTTAAGCAAGACCCACCTTTCATTTTTAAAAACTCAGCCTCATTCCAGGTCCAAACAAGAACGTGTAACTACATTTACATACAACTGCATGCAAAATGGATGGAGACGTATGTATGCAATCTCAGTCTGAGACGCCAGTACCAAAACGCAGTGCGCCATCTGCCTCTTCAGGAAACCGAAGTGCTCCTGGTGTGCACAGAAGTCACTCCAGCTGAGTGACTCGTCACGTGAGAACTCAGCTGCTTCCTCCCGTCACAGCCGTGCAACCCGGGGGGAACAGGAGCGTGTGCGGAAATGAGGGTGGGGCGCACAGAGAATGCTGAGTGGAGGCTCAGGGGTGGGGGGCGGGCGGGACCCCTGAAGACAATCAGCCGGAAGCACAGGCCCGGCAGGGTTGCCCATACTCACATATGATCGATCGGACAGTCACTGGGTTAAACGGAGTCCAGGTGCCTGAAACAAACAGCGGGAGTTACGACAGGGCGGCATCTCCGCATCCCCAGCCTGTCACCCAGAAGCCAGAGGGAGTGAGCAGCTGTCAACACCGAGACCTGAGAGCCACGATCTCAGCGGGGAGGCTGCCCCTGGACGGCAGCCAGCCAGGGTCCTGTCTACGCTGGCTGAAAGTCACTCCGGTCCAGACCCACGTTCACAGCTGCTCACGAAGACCTGCGCCTGGCCGCTCGGCCTCCTCACGTTATAACTAGAGACGGCCATCTTACCACTCACTGAACTTCCCAGGCCCACAGCACCAGGTGAGCTGAGAAGAGGGCGCTTAGCCCCGCTGGGAGTGTCACAACTGCACTTCAGAAAAGCCCACCCCCAAGGGCACCACCGCTGCAGGACCAGGGTCGCCCTCGCGTCCACAGCAGCTGCACACGTGGTGAACGACCCGCCGGAGTGCTCTGGGAAGCCCAGTGTGAGGACAGGCTTACGTGCTCCCTGTGAGGTAACAGGCTGGCAACACACCATCGTCTCTGAATCTGTGAAGAGGACGCGTCATTCCATGACTCATCTCAGAACAGCAGTGGGGTCTCACCAAACAGCTCTTATCAAGGGAGCTGCTCACTGACAGACTTGGTGGTGATGGAACGTGCACCAGGTCCCTCTGTGCCCGAGGATCTGTTTTCAGTGATCTATGCTGACCAAAACCAGGGTGATCGACCTTTATGTGCCGTGTTCCCCCATCCCTCCTTCTACAGTAACACCCCACCTCCCCTCCTGTGTACAGACGGCTTCAGCTCTGGGGGCACAGGCCCCTCCCGACCCCACGCAAGGCAGCACCCCTGGGCTCCGAGCATGCCCAGTTGGCCCACACGCACCCCCGACAACCCATGTAGCCCCACCTTCACCCCACCCCTGCCTCTCCTCAACCTCAGTCCGTACGGGGCTTTGCCAGAGAAGCCGCCTTGAGCCCCGAGGTCACCCCACCGGCCCCTTGGGGCCCCAACACTCGTGAAGCCGCCCCTTCCGCCTGAGCCAGGCCTGCAGCCGGGGGCCCGCGTGCTGGGCAGGCATCTCTGAGGGCTTCTTGGAGGTCCGGGGGATGGTGGGCAGGAGGACATGAAGGTTCTGGGGAAGGTCAACTCACTAAAACCAGGCCACAAAGGAGTCATGCACAGAGGGGCCAAGAAGAGGTGCAGTCTGTGCACATAAGGTTTCTGACGTCCCAGCTGCTCACACACTGGCCGCTGTTTCCATAGGACACAACCTACCCTGGACCAGGAGCCTGAGGGACCAAATGCAACTGCTGGACTCTTCCTGCCTTCCTCAGCTCTGATGCCAGCTGTGCCCACACCAAAAGTCCTCAGGGACCATCTGCCGGGGGCCTGGGAGTGGCTGCAGTGATTCCGCAGACTGGAAGAGGAGGCCACGCCCACTGCTCATCCCGATTGTGAGGAGGGCGTCCTGGTCACGTCAGCAAATGCATTTTAAACAGAAGTGACTTGAGTGAAACAGTTAAATGATGCTGCAAACACAGGCACTCTGCGAGGTTAGGGCCAGGCCCCTGTGGAGGCAGAGGGACGTGTGGGTGGATCAGAGCTCCAGCTGGCAGAGCTTGAGGGTGGGAAGCTGGGGACAGCAGAGGCCACCCTGGGCCGAGCCGGGCACGGGGACAGGAGACCCGCAGGCTGGCCAGCTCGGGAGGCAGAGGCAGGCTCCTGGTCCCTTAACTGGCCCTCGCTGTCATCCAAACCGGGCCGACTCTCCATGGAAACCAGGGGTTAATGACAACACCCAACAGTGAATGGACTCTATTGAGTGCCAGGTCCTGTGGTCTCAGACTAGACAACAAAGCTTGACAGCCCCTAGTGATGCTGCACTCAATACTTCAGTAACGCTGGCTCTTCAACACGCCAGAGCATCAGCCTGAAGACCTACAACCTTCTGTAAGAAAATGCGCTGTGACATGGAGAGGCGGGCCTAACAGAGCCTGCTGGGTGCCCAGGACACACTGAGCAGGCAGAGTCCCTTCAGCGCAAGTGACCCTCCCGTGGCCGTCAGGGCCACCCCCCACTTCAACCATTCCCACCCGCTTCCCTCGGTAACCACCGCGCTAGGAATGCCACAGCCACCAGCCTGAGAGACTTCCTGTCAGACTTTTACTTAGAAATACATGGTCTCTGTTCCTATTGGTCTTGCCTCAGTCTCATCTGAAAGAACCAAAGAAAACAGAAATGCACACAGTATCTCCATGTACACTGAGGACACATAACTCTTTTCACCCATAATTTGAACACGAAAGGGCCACAGGGGCATGGCGGCAGGTGGGCAGCAGGTGGGCCACACCGGGCGCGCAAGTGTTTTTCCTGTAACCCTCAGGAGTACAGATGATTTTAACAAATTTATATTGGACCCTTTCTAAAGCAGAAAAACGCCACTCTGCTCTGTGATAATATATTCTTCTTGGTCTCCGGAGTTTTCTTTTTAGAAATTGCATCTTGTTAGCACAGACTTTTATTGCAGCAAGAGGTTCATGGGTGGAGTCACCCTGCATCCAGCATCCACAGGGAATCAGCAGGCGAGCCCGGCCTTTCCCAGCACCACCGCCGCCCCCTTCCTCTTCACCACATCAGAGGGAGGCAGGAGCCACGCAGGCAGGCTGGGCGAACCCTGCAGGCTTGCATGGACCCTGCCAGGGCCCTGGTGCCTCTTAAGGCTCAGGAATTCCGTACCCCACCGGTCACCTTCACCTACAGCCTCAAAGAGCTGCGACTGCCGGAGAGCTGAAGTCCATTTTGATAAAAACACCTCAAAAGCAATGTATTATATGACCTATTACTTAAAGTCCAACAGGGCTTCCCGGTGGCTTGAATCCAACTGCCAGTGCAGAAGACACAGGTTTGACCCCTGACCCAGGAAGATCCCTCAAAGCACGGAGCAGCTAAGTGCCCCAGAGCCTGTGCTCCCCGACAGGAGGCACCACAGTGAGAAGCTGGGGCACCACAACCACAAAGAATCCTCTGCAGCAACAGAGACCTGGCACAGGCGTGAATACATAAAGTCCAATCTGAAAAATGCCCTCTCAGAGCGCAGCAGTGCTATGCTACTGCAAACCCACAGAAGCACAAATAAAGGGGCTTGAGCAAATTTAATTCCCAATAATTTGAAGTAACAATGTGGAAGTAAAAAGTTTTTAAGAAGTATCTAACTGAAGATGGTTTGTGATGTGTTATTTCAGACGGCAGGACAGCCCTGTGTCTCTTTGCCCCTCTTAACCACACCTCCGCGAGAGCAGCCATGGGAAAGTTCCCCCAGGAAAAAGACAGAAAGGACTCAGTGTGCAGGGCCCACGAGGACTTCTTNGCTGCACACGTGGTGAACGACCCGCCGGAGTGCTCTGGGAAGCCCAGTGTGAGGACAGGCTTACGTGCTCCCTGTGAGGTAACAGGCTGGCAACACACCATCGTCTCTGAATCTGTGAAGAGGACGCGTCATTCCATGACTCATCTCAGAACAGCAGTGGGGTCTCACCAAACAGCTCTTATCAAGGGAGCTGCTCACTGACAGACTTGGTGGTGATGGAACGTGCACCAGGTCCCTCTGTGCCCGAGGATCTGTTTTCAGTGATCTATGCTGACCAAAACCAGGGTGATCGACCTTTATGTGCCGTGTTCCCCCATCCCTCCTTCTACAGTAACACCCCACCTCCCCTCCTGTGTACAGACGGCTTCAGCTCTGGGGGCACAGGCCCCTCCCGACCCCACGCAAGGCAGCACCCCTGGGCTCCGAGCATGCCCAGTTGGCCCACACGCACCCCCGACAACCCATGTAGCCCCACCTTCACCCCACCCCTGCCTCTCCTCAACCTCAGTCCGTACGGGGCTTTGCCAGAGAAGCCGCCTTGAGCCCCGAGGTCACCCCACCGGCCCCTTGGGGCCCCAACACTCGTGAAGCCGCCCCTTCCGCCTGAGCCAGGCCTGCAGCCGGGGGCCCGCGTGCTGGGCAGGCATCTCTGAGGGCTTCTTGGAGGTCCGGGGGATGGTGGGCAGGAGGACATGAAGGTTCTGGGGAAGGTCAACTCAATAAAACCAGGCCACAAAGGAGTCATGCACAGAGGGGCCAAGAAGAGGTGCAGTCTGTGCACATAAGGTTTCTGACGTCCCAGCTGCTCACACACTGGCCGCTGTTTCCATAGGACACAACCTACCCTGGACCAGGAGCCTGAGGGACCAAATGCAACTGCTGGACTCTTCCTGCCTTCCTCAGCTCTGATGCCAGCTGTGCCCACACCAAAAGTCCTCAGGGACCATCTGCCGGGGGCCTGGGAGTGGCTGCAGTGATTCCGCAGACTGGAAGAGGAGGCCACGCCCACTGCTCATCCCGATTGTGAGGAGGGCGTCCTGGTCACGTCAGCAAATGCATTTTAAACAGAAGTGACTTGAGTGAAACAGTTAAATGATGCTGCAAACACAGGCACTCTGCGAGGTTAGGGCCAGGCCCCTGTGGAGGCAGAGGGACGTGTGGGTGGATCAGAGCTCCAGCTGGCAGAGCTTGAGGGTGGGAAGCTGGGGACAGCAGAGGCCACCCTGGGCCGAGCCGGGCACGGGGACAGGAGACCCGCAGGCTGGCCAGCTCGGGAGGCAGAGGCAGGCTCCTGGTCCCTTAACTGGCCCTCGCTGTCATCCAAACCGGGCCGACTCTCCATGGAAACCAGGGGTTAATGACAACACCCAACAGTGAATGGACTCTATTGAGTGCCAGGTCCTGTGGTCTCAGACTAGACAACAAAGCTTGACAGCCCCTAGTGATGCTGCACTCAATACTTCAGTAACGCTGGCTCTTCAACACGCCAGAGCATCAGCCTGAAGACCTACAACCTTCTGTAAGAAAATGCACTGTGACATGGAGAGGCAGGCCTAACAGAGCCTGCTGGGTGCCCAGGACACACTGAGCAGGCAGAGTCCCTTCAGCGCAAGTGACCCTCCCGTGGCCGTCAGGGCCACCCCCCACTTCAACCATTCCCACCCGCTTCCCTCGGTAACCACCGCGCTAGGAATGCCACAGCCACCAGCCTGAGAGACTTCCTGTCAGACTTTTACTTAGAAATACATGGTCTCTGTTCCTATAGGTCTTGCCTCAGTCTCATCTGAAAGAACCAAAGAAAACAGAAATGCACACAGTATCTCCATGTACACTGAGGACACATAACTCTTTTCACCCATAATTTGAACACGAAAGGGCCACAGGGGCATGGCGGCAGGTGGGCAGCAGGTGGGCCACACCGGGCGCGCAAGTGTTTTTCCTGTAACCCTCAGGAGTACAGATGATTTTAACAAATTTATATTGGACCCTTTCTAAAGCAGAAAAACGCCACTCTGCTCTGTGATAATATATTCTTCTTGGTCTCCGGAGTTTTCTTTTTAGAAATTGCATCTTGTTAGCACAGACTTTTATTGCAGCAAGAGGTTCATGGGTGGAGTCACCCTGCATCCAGCATCCACAGGGAATCAGCAGGCGAGCCCGGCCTTTCCCAGCACCACCGCCGCCCCCTTCCTCTTCACCACATCAGAGGGAGGCAGGAGCCACGCAGGCAGGCTGGGCGAACCCTGCAGGCTTGCATGGACCCTGCCAGGGCCCTGGTGCCTCTTAAGGCTCAGGAATTCCGTACCCCACCGGTCACCTTCACCTACAGCCTCAAAGAGCTGCGACTGCCGGAGAGCTGAAGTCCATTTTGATAAAAACACCTCAAAAGCAATGTATTATATGACCTATTACTTAAAGTCCAACAGGGCTTCCCGGTGGCTTGAATCCAACTGCCAGTGCAGAAGACACAGGTTTGACCCCTGACCCAGGAAGATCCCTCAAAGCACGGAGCAGCTAAGTGCCCCAGAGCCTGTGCTCCCCGACAGGAGGCACCACAGTGAGAAGCTGGGGCACCACAACCACAAAGAATCCTCTGCAGCAACAGAGACCTGGCACAGGCGTGAATACATAAAGTCCAATCTGAAAAATGCCCTCTCAGAGCGCAGCAGTGCTATGCTACTGCAAACCCACAGAAGCACAAATAAAGGGGCTTGAGCAAATTTAATTCCCAATAATTTGAAGTAACAATGTGGAAGTAAAAAGTTTTTAAGAAGTATCTAACTGAAGATGGTTTGTGATGTGTTATTTCAGATGGCAGGACAGCCCTGTGTCTCTTTGCCCCTCTTAACCACACCTCCGCGAGAGCAGCCATGGGAAAGTTCCCCCAGGAAAAAGACAGAAAGGACTCAGTGTGCAGGGCCCACGAGGACTTCTTCCGGGGCGGATTCAACCGATTTTAGTAGCGCCTCAGAGGCACACAGCTGACAGAAGAGAGAAACCACGCTATTTTGTGCCTTCAGCTTTTCCACCAGTAATAAACTAATCTCCTGAAATAACTTAATATTCTAGTCCTAATACGGAAACAGGCTTTCCAGGCGGCACGAATGGTAAAGAACCTGCCTGCCAATGCAGGAGACCTAAGAGATGCAGGTTGGGAAGACCCCCTGGAGAAGGAAACGGCAGCCCTCTCCAGTAATCTTGCCTGGAGAATCCCATGGACAGAGGAGCCTGGCGGGCTGCAGCCCATGAGGTCACAAAGAGTCAGACCCGACTGAAGCAACTTAGCAATATGAAAACAGAGGTCCATTCCGGGGAGAAAACTCAAAGTCAAAGTAACTCCAATCTTAACAACTCTGGGAATTCGAGGAGCAGAAGAAAACTGACTCGTGTCCAACCTCAGTGACTGAGGCCTGGACACACGGCACAACCAGAAACGAGAGACCGGCTGAACTTCCTCCAGGACGCTGGGGCCCAGGAGCCAGAGACAGCTGCAGACACGGCTCCAGCAGACCAAGAGGAGGAAACAGGCAGCACCCAAGGAAAGGGAGGGGCCGTGAGTGCAGAGCCAGGAGCCGCTCAGCCCCGGAGGAATGGCGGGCATCCTGGCAGGAGGGGCAGAGCCACAGTCAGCCTGCGCCTTCAGGGAGCCAACGGGGGAGGCAGGTGGGCACCAGGTGTAGGGGAGCGCCTAGCTATCCAGGCACACATCCTGGTTCCAGTGTGCGACCTACCTCTGTTCTGGGGCTGAGAAAGGACTAGCGATTGGTACCTACTCACAACCAGACTTCCTGCAGTGAAACAAGCAAACTATGGTTACGCAGGATGGGAGGACAAAGGCCTAACAAAGTAAGGGGTCCCTGACTATCAGTAAAATTCACCTCTTAAAATTCTCAGCTTGCAGCACTGGTGAGCTAGAAATTTAAAAATTTTAGCAGCTAATTTGAAGAGGAAAATGCGATTGGTTAAAAAAAAAATCACAGTTTATAAGATACACACAAAACAGGTAGAACAACCATCACAAGTTGCTCCACACGAAAACCAGCACAGCCCGAGGGAGGAGAGAGGCAGCCACGGCAGGCGGGGGAAGAGAGTCCCTACATCCCTCTGGGCTCAGTGACTACCAGTAAGCTCTTACCCAACCCCAGCAGAAGTCGAGGAATCCCCCAGGGCAAATCAAGAAAGTGACTCCACAGGGTCACCAAAGCAGGCCCTGATATACACTCAGTGGCTGGGTTAAAGACACTCCCTCTCCAGCAGGCTCCTGGTTCAAGGCTGTGTTCCAACAGAACCACTTGCTTTAACAACCAGCTGAACTGGAGGCAGGTCTGACATCCTCTACAGACAGTATTACCTGTATGAGCCTTTAAATACCAACCCTTCACTAAGAGCAACAGAGGAGTACCCACAGTAGGGGCACGCCTCCCTTCCAGTCCACGTGCAGGCCTGGGAGGCACCGTCCAACCCCCACACCACCAGGCAGCTCCCGTTGATAAGGGTGAGCCTTTCAGCATCGTCATTACCTCTTAAAATCAATCCCTCTTCGGGTTTAAATGGCACCCCTCTGGAAGACACCACAAATCTAAGGACCAGAAAAAGACAGTGGTGTCTGATGAAACAAAAGAAGGGCAATACAGTCAGGTATTTACTGAAGTAAGGTCTCCACATCAATGGGTTAATCACACAGACCAGCAAAAACGTGACTCCAAGGTGTGTCCCCACAACTGGCACAAAGAGCTGGGATCCTCTTGCCGTCTGGCTGACTAGCACTCATCCACTGAAAAGCCTGAGCCCCGAGATCCGGCTGCAGGGCCACCAGCATTCCCAGTTACTTCCTCGCTGGTGTCAGTGGGACCCTGGTGCCCCTCCCTGGAAGTCACAAGACGCAGTTACCAGAGAAATTCAACAGCCTTCAATAAACCGGAGGACCGTCTGCTGTACAAAGCCAGGCTCCCTGAGCTCCCGAAGCTCACACCCCAGCCTCCAGCTCTCAGGCTTTCCCTGTGACCTCCATGCAGCTGCCCCCCTAGCTCAGCGAGGACTCAGAGCAGCACTGACAGGAACCCAGGAAAGCACTCGGCAGAACAAACCTGGAAGCCTCCACCACAAGCCAGGGATTAGGTCTTAACGACTGGGAAAAGAAATCCAGGAAAGATGTTTACTACGGGTGGTGAGGCCTGCAGTTCACAAGTCCAGATGGCCGGGTGCACTCACCATTGGACAGTGCTTGCTGAAGCTCGTTGTCAGATATCACACCGCTCCTGTCCTTATCAACCCTACAAAATTAAGATCAGTTAAACTTGTGATTCAAAGTGCAGGCAAAGCAATACAGGACCACAGCCAAGGTTTAACTCTATCAACCCTAAATTAATTTCCCTGCTGTTTTCCCTTTGGCTGCTAGACTATCTCACTCCCATAGTCCGGTGGGGAGTAAGCAAGCCTGTCTCCTTCACTGTCTGAGGTCTCCCTGCTGAAGGCCAAGCTGCTTCTCCGTTTCTCTCAAGCCTTTCTCCCACAGCCTGTCTGAATGCCACCCAGATCTTGTCCTTTTCACAAACAGGAAAAGGTTTTCTTAGACAACTAAGTCACTCCCTGACCTTGAATCACTCTAGCATGGGGCGCCGATTCGCTGGAAGGACGACCGGGTACCGAAGACAGTGCGGTGACGGTCGCCTGCGTACAGCCAGGGCCTGGCTTCCCGCCTGGTGGCTGAGGCAGCCACGGCGAGCCCGCGGTTCTGCTCTCCTAACTGAATAAGCGTCCCCGGGAGACCCTCGTCCCCGAGCAAAGGCCCCGCTCTGGGGGCAGAAGGACGGAGGCCGAGCCTCCGGGCGGCCGCTCTGCGCTCCGGGAAGTGCCCGGGGGCGGAGAGGAGGTCAAAGCTCGGGGGACGGAGCAGGCTGGGGGGCCAGGGCGCCAGGACGAGGCCGGACTGCGGGCCGAGGGGGCCAGGGCGCCAGGGTGAGGCCNCTCCACTAGCTTTGTTCATAGTGATATTTCCTAAGGCTCACTTGACTTCGCACCCCAAGGTATCTGGCTCTAGGTGAGTGATCACACCAACCTGGTTATCTGGGTCATTATGATCTTTTTTGCATAGTTCTTCTGTGTGTTCTTTCCACCTCTTCTTATTATCTTCTACTTCTTTTAGGTCCATACTGTTTCTGTCCTTTATTGAGCCCATCTTTGCATTAAATGTTCCCTTGGTATCTCTAATTTTCTTGAAGCGATCTCTAGTCTTTCCCATTCTATTGTTTCCCTCTATTTCTTTGCCTTGATCACTGAGGACACTTTCTTATGTCTCCTTGCTTTTCCTTAGAACTCTGCATACTTTTCCTTGTCTACTTTACCTTTTACTTCTCTTCTTTTCTCAGGTATTGGTACGGCCTCTTCAGACAACTATTTTACCTTTTTGCGTTTCTTTTTCTTGGGCTTTTTCTTTTAAATTTATATTTTTATTGAAGGACAATTTCTTTACAGAATTTTGCTGTTTTCTGTCAAACCTGAACATGATTCAGCCATAGGTATACATATATCCCCTCCCTTTTTTTTACCACCCTCTTGTCTCCCTCCCCATCCCATCCCTCTAGGTTGATACAGAGCCCCTGTTTGAGTTTCCTGAGCCATACAGCAAATTCCCATTGGCTGTCTATTTTACATACGGTAATATAGGTTTCCATGTTACTCTTTCCATACAAATCACCACCCCCCCCCAACCCCGCCATGTGCATAAGTCTGTTCTCTATGTCTCTTTCTCTATTGCTGCCCTGTAAATAAATTCTTCAGTACCATTTTTCTAGATTCTGTATATTTGTGCTAGAATACGATATTTATCTTTCTGTTTCTGACACACTTCACTTTGTATAATAGGTTCTAGGTTCATCCACCTCATTAGAACTGACTCAAATGTGTTGCTTTTTATGGCTGAGTAATATTCCATTGTATATTTACCACAACTTCTTTATTCATTCTTGTGTCAGCAGACATCTAGGTTGTTGCCATGTTCTAGCTATCATAAACAGTGCTGCAATGAACAATGGGATACATGTGTCTCTTTCAATTTTGGTTTCCTCAGGGTATATGCCTAGGAGTAGGATTGCTGGGTCATATGGTGATTTTATTCCTAGTTTTTAAAGGAATCTCCATACTGTCTTCCATAGTGGCTGTGTCAATTTATATTCCCACTAACAGTATAAGAGTGTCCCCTTTTCTCCACACCCACTCCAGCCTTTATCGTTTGTAGACTTTTTGATGATGGCCATTCTGACTGGTGTGAGATGATTTCTCATTGTGGTTTTGATTTGCACTTCTCTAATAATGAGTGATGTTGAGCATCTTTTCATGTGTTTGTTAGCCATCTGTATGTCTTCTTTGGAGAAATGTCTGTTTAGGTCTTTTTCCTACTTTTGGATTGGGTTGTTTGTTTTTCTGGCATTGAGATGTATGAGTTGCTTGTATATTTTGGAGATTAATACTTTGTCAGTTTCATTTGCTAATATTTTCCCTATTCTGAGGGTTGTCTTTTCACCTTGCTTATAGTTTTCTTTGCTGTGCAAAACTTTTAAGTTTAATCAGGTCCCACTTGTTTACTTCTGTTTTTATTTCCATTACTCTAGGAGATGGGTCATAGAGGATCTTGCTTTGATTTGTGTCGTAGAGTGTTATGCCTATATTTTCCTCTAATAGTTTTATAGTTTCTGATCTTACATCAGAACCTGTTGGTTATTTAGAAACATGTTGTTTAATCACATTGTGTTTATGTTTCTTACACTGTTTTCTTGTAATTGATATCTAGTCTCATAGTGTTGTGGTCAAAGAAGAAGCTTGATATGATTTCAATTTCCTTAAATTTATTGATGTTTGATTTGTGAACCAAGATGTGGTCTGTCCTGGAGAATGTCCCATGTGCACTTGAGAAGAAGGTGTATTTTGCATGTGCAGGGAACATCCTAAAGATATCAGTGAGATCCTTCTCATCTAATGTATCATTTAAAACTATGTTTTCTTATCTATTTTCTGTTTTGATGTCCATTGGTGTGAGTGGGGTGTTAAAGACTCTTACTATTACTGTGTTACTGTCAATTTTTCCTTTTATGTCTGTTAACGTTTCTCTTATGTATTGAAGTGCTCCTATGTTGGATGCTTAGATATTTATAATTGTTATGTCTTCCTCTTGGATTGATCCCCTTGTCATTATGGAGTGTTTTTCCTTATCTCTTGTAATATTATTTGTTTTAAGGTCCTATGGTTTTTCCTGTGGTAATATATGGATATAAGAGTTGGACTGTGAAGAAGGCTGAGCACCGAAGAATTGATGATTTTGAACTGTGGTGTTGGAGAAGACTCTTGAGAGTCCCTTGGATTGCAAGGAGATCCAACCAGTCCATTCTGAAGGAGATCAACCCTGGGATTTCTTTGGAAGGAATGATGCTAAAGCTGAAACTCCAGTACTTTGGCCACCTCATGCAAAGAGTTGACTCATTGGAAAAGACTCTGATGCTGGGAGGGATTAGGGGCAGAAGGGGACGACCGAGGATGAGATGGCTGGATGGCATCACGGACTCGATGGACATGAGTCTGAGTGAACTCCGGGAGATGGTGATGAACAGGGAGGCCTGGAGTGCTGCGATTCATGGGGTCACAAAGAGTTGGACATGACTGAGTGACTGAACTGAAGGTNAGGGGCAGAAGGGGACGACCGAGGATGAGATGGCTGGATGGCATCACGGACTCGATGGACATGAGTCTGAGTGAACTCCGGGAGATGGTGATGAACAGGGAGGCCTGGAGTGCTGCGATTCATGGGGTCACAAAGAGTTGGACATGACTACTGAGCGACTGAACTGAAGGTCTATTTTGTATGAGATGAAGATTGATACTCCAGCTTTCTTTTGCTTCCCATTTGCATGGAAGATATTTTTACATCCTCTCACTTTCAGTCTATATATAACTTTAGGTCAGAAGTGGGTTTCTTGTAGACAGCATATATATGGGTCTTATTTTTATATCCATTCAGCCAGTCTGTGTCATTTGGTTAGAGCATTTAATACATGTACAATTAAAGTAATTATTGATATATATGTTCCTATTGCCATTTTCTTAATTGTTTGGGGTTGATTTTGTAGATCTTGTTCTCAAGTTTTGTGTGGGTCTATACATTATTTTCCACTGGTCAGGTACTCCTCTCTGCTCTCAGCTGGTGTTCTGCATGTACTTCTTTGTCTGAAGGTGTATTCCTGGTGTATCTGTGGAGAGGGATGCACTCCACATCCATCTACTCCTCTGCCATCTTGTTGGGAATGGCTTTGATCATCACCTCCTGTACAACGTCATGAACCTCCATCCATAGTTCTTTAGGCACTCTGTCTATCAAATCTAATCCCTTTATCTATTTGTCATTTCCACTGTATAATCGTAAGGGATTTGATATAGGTCATTCCTGAATGGCCTAGTGGTTTTCCCTACTTTCTTCAATTTAAGTCTGAATTTTGCAATAAGAAGTTCATGATCTGAGCCACAGTCAGCTCCTGGTCTTTCTTTTGCTGACTGTATATTGCTTCCCTATCATTGACTGCAAGGAATATCATTATCTGATTTTGGTATTGATCATCTTTGATGACCATGTGTAGAGTCTTCTCTTATGTTGTTGGAAGAGGGTGTTTGCTATGACCACCATGAATATTCAGTGGAAGAACTGATGCTGAAGCTGAAGCTCTAATACTTTAGCCCCCTGATATGAAGAACTGACTCATTAGAAGAGACCCTCATGCTGGGAAAGATTGAGGGCAAAAGGAAAAGAGGTCAGCAGAGGATGAGATGGCAAGATATTATCACTTATTCAATGGACATGAGTTTGAGCAAACTCAGAGTGATAGTGAAGGACAGGGAAGCCTGGCATTCTGCAGTCCATGGCATTGCAAAGAGTTGGACAGGACTTAGTGACCAAACAGCTGGCCACAGGATAGCTGAAATGCATATTAAAGGGGTGATTTCAGTGAGCCCAGACTCTTGCATTTTCCCATGAATAGAAAATCGCTTAATTCCTTAACTTGGGATATCTGGTTTTCTTCAATTAACAATAATCTTTTGATGTTCAGATTACTTGCCATTTGTGGCAGAACTTCTGTATAATCTGGCTCCTCTCCTCACCTCCTTGGAGCAGTTCTCTCAGGGTTACTTGATATGCCATCTCCTGGGCTTGATGTCCTAAAAATTCCCACCAAATAAAACGTAACTGTCAACTTTTAGGTTTTGAATACTTTTTAAGTTGACATTGGCTCCAGAATTTTGGCAGGGGAAAGGGGTGTTAGGTAGATATCTAATTTCTGAAAGTCAGTATGTTCAAAAGTTAGAAAATACTGGAAGGTATGGTGTTTTATTGGAGAAGACAATGGCACCCCACTCCAGTACTTTTGTCTGGAAAATCCCATGAACAGAGGGGCCTGGTGGGCTGCAGTTCATGGGGTCGCTAAGAGTCACACATGACTGAGCGACTTCACTTTCATTCATTGGAGAAGGAAATGGCAATCCACTCATGTTCTTGCCTGGAGAATCCCAGGGATGGGGGAGCCTGGTGGGCTGCTGTCTATGGGGTCGTACAGAATCGGACACGACTGAAGTGACTTAGCAGCAGCAGCATATTGTTTTATGATCTTCCAATTTATGTCAGCTAACTGGGCTTGCCTCTTGTGTACTGAGAATGCTGTGGTATTTGGACTAAGGGAGTTGAAAATAGGGGTGGTGTGTAGGGATGGACAAAGGTTGATTTCTAAAGAGCTTGTGAAAAAGCTTATAGAACATTTTAAANGGCTTGCCTCTTGTGTACTGAGAATGCTGTGGTATTTGGACTAAGGGAGTTGAAAATAGGGGTGGTGTGTAGGGATGGACAAAGGTTGATTTCTAAAGAGCTTGTGAAAAAGCTTATAGAACATTTTAAACATAGTTTTAATGTCCTCTACTTAAATGAAAAAAATAACTCTGATAAGTAGGTTGTAGCTGTTAAACTATAAGCAGAGGCAGAACAAATGTGATTTCTGGAATTCTAGAATATCCTTTCATTTTCTCTAAAACCCTCTGGTGCTGCTAGAAATCCTACTGTTAGGAGTGTTGGTCTGTATCTGATAGCCATTTGCTAATAATGGGACTAGATTGTCAAAGGGGCAGGGGTGTAAGCTAGAGAAGAATATCCAAACAGTTGATTAAAAAAAAGCTCTTTAAAAAAATTTATGTATTTTTAACTGACGGATAATTGCTTTACTGTTTTGTGTTTGTTTTACCATATATCAGCGTGAGTCAGCCATAGGTATACATATGTCCCCTCCCCTCCCTCTGCACCTCCCTCCCTCACTCCACACCATCCCACTCCTCAGCTGCTGCTGCTGCTAAGTTGCTTCAGCCGTGTCCGACTCTGTGACACCCCAAACACAGCAGTCCACCAGGCTCTTCTGTCCCTGGGATTCTCCAGGCAAGAATACTGGAGTGGGCTGCCATTTCCTTCTCNCACAACTGGGTGTTGTTGCTTTGGCTCCATCTCTTCATCCTTTCTGGAGTTATTCCTCCACTGATCTCCAGTAGCATACTGGGCACCTACTGACCCGGGGAGTTCATCTTTCAGTGTCCTATCTTTTTGCCTTTTCATACTGTTTGTGGGGGTCTCAAGGCAAGAATACTGAAGTGGTCTGCCATTCCTTTCTCCAGTGGACCATGTTGTGTCAGAACTCTCCACCATGACCCGTCTGTCCGTCCTGGGTGGCCCCACACAGCATGGCTCACAGTTTCACTGAGTTAGACAAGGCTGTGGTCCACGTGATCAGTTTGGTTAGTTTTCTGTGATTGTGGTTTTCAGTGTTCGCCCTCTGATGGAGAAGGATAAGAGGCTGATGGCAGCTTCCTGATGGGAGAGACTGACTGAGGGGGAAACTGAGTCTTGTTCCGATGGGTGGGGCCATGCTCAGTAAACCTTTAATTCAATTTTCTGTTGGATGGGGCTGTGTTTCCTCCTTGTTATTTACCTGGGGCCAAATTATGGTGGAGNGACTGAGGGGGAAACTGAGTCTTGTTCCGATGGGTGGGGCCATGCTCAGTAAACCTTTAATTCAATTTTCTGTTGGATGGGGCTGTGTTTCCTCCTTGTTATTTACCTGGGGCCAAATTATGGTGGAGGTAATGAAAATAATGGTGACCTCCTGCTACACTCAGTGACTCCAACCCTGCAGCAGGCCACTGCCAACCCACACCTCTGCCGGAGACTTCTGGACACTTGCAGGCAAGGCTGGGTCAGTCTCTTGTTGGGGGGGGGGGGCTGTCACTGTTCCTTTCTCCTGGATCCCAGCACACACAAGGTTCTGTTTGTGCCCTCCAAGAGTCTCTTTCCCCAGTCCTGTGTAAGTTCTGGCAGCCCTATGCAGGGTTAATGGCGACCTCCTCCAAGAGGGCTTATGGTATACCCAGGTCTGCTGCACCCAAAGCCCCTGTGTCTGCGGCAGTCCACTGCTGACCCGTACCTCCGCAGGAGAACTAAACCCTTATTTACCAGCAAAACTCAATATCTAACATGGACAAAATGCACCTGCATATTAGCTAGAGAAATGGATGTCAACAGCAGGCATCAATACCAAATCAGTTCAGAACTGACTCCACTAGACAACAGGGTTAGGGAAGGAGGTGGTCTTCTTTTCACTTATAAGAACTTCTGTATTCACTTTTTTTTTGCTACTATGTGCACTTACTTTCACTTAAAATTTAAAGGTTTTTCAAGCAGGGATGTTTAAAACATCATCCACATGATAACTGAGGGTAGGCTGTGAGCTGCAGGCCCTGGCACGGAGGATCACCACACAAGGTTCGCATGTTCCCTCACAGAACCCTCATTAATCAACAGAGAAGTGGAATCTTTCCAGGGTATTGGATCTGCCTGGTAGGCTCCCGATCCTGTACCTTCTCTACCATCCACGGATCCTTGGGGAAAAAACTTCTGGGCTTCCAAAATAAGATAAATATCCAGTTATACACCAAAACCAGCCACAAATTTTTCAAATGAACCAGAAAAACAGGACATGGAATGCAGAACTGAAAGCCAGTGCCATTGTGATTATTCCAAGAGAGAAAACAAAAGGTTACTGGTCACTACAGCGGCCTAAACAACGCAGCCCTAGATAGGCCACTTGGAGAGGGCATGGCACCCACTCCAGTGCTCCTGCCTGGAAAATCCTGGGGGATGGGGGAGCATGGTGGGCTGCAGTCCATGGGGTCGCAAAGAGTCGGATAGGACTGAGCGACTTGACTTTCACTTTTCACTTTCCTGCATTGGAGAAGGAAGTGGCAACCCACTCCAGTGTTCTTGCCTGGAGAACCCCAGGGACGGGGGAGCCTGGTGGGCTGCTGTCTATGGGATCGCACAGAGTCGGACATGACTGAAGGGACTTAGCAGCAGCAGCAGATATGCCACTAGCACATATTCAGAACAATACTTTTGAATAAGTTGATTTATTCTAGCACAGCTTGTTGAAAATGGAAAAACATCACCTGAAGTTAAGCAACAACTATCTAAAGTTACTGGTTTTACTCTTACTTTCGATTTAACTACTTTCAAATAGTGTGCAAATTTGTGTCAGTGCATTGGGACAATTAAAAAGGAAACAAAGGCAAAATAGGTTTGATAATTTTGTAACTCAAAAGTAGCTGTAAATATGACTTGAAAACACCACAGAATTGAATAAATTTTCTGTGGACTTTATTCACATTATCCTTATTGAGTACAGTCCTTGAACAGTGGGAGATTATGAATTCCTTTCTTTCTTTGTTCTGCTAATTTGTTGCTTTTGTTCTTGCCAACCTTAAACTCCATTAAGCAGCTTGCAGACAGGTTAATTTACATAGGTGGAAATAATTTTAAAAGCTACCTTCATCAAGATAAAAGACTTTAAAACCCAAGACCATCTTCGGTAGATCTAACCTGTGCTTTACTTTTGCTAACTCCCTCTCGCCATTTTGCTCACAGGCACCTGAACAGAAAGAAGACCCTGGTGGAGAATCAGGAGACAGTGGAGCACAGGGCTGGCAGTTAAGAGCAGATCGCACTAAGGCCACTTCCAATCAAGCCAACAGGAGAGGAGAGGGTTAGGCTCCAATTTGTTGTGTGACACTTTCAGCTAAAACCTCAAAGCTGAATTCCTTCCAGCCCAGCCTGGATAAAGGTCAGCAACATGTACATAAACTGTCAAAGGGCGAGTGATGGGTGAAGGGCAAGCGCAGGCTGGAATGGCTGGAATAAGGATCGCTGGGCTCCAGTCCAGGCTGACAGACCTGTCCGTTCTTCCCCAATGACCACCAGACCAAACCGCCATCCCACCTAACAAGAAGGGCCCACTCAGAAGCCTGCTTGTGCTTGGCTGACTAAAACTACCCCACTGACCATCGACTTCATCACCGCTTGTGCACCCCCTGCTGCCCTTGTGTCTTAGAGCACAGGATTTGAGGGGCTGGGGGGAACCTCCGCTCGGTAAGCATCAACAACATGGGACAACATTTAAAACACTTTCTGGGATTGGCAGAATGTCCGACTCAACCTCCTCACATTTAACATAACCTCAAATATCAATTTTAAAAAGAAAAAAACTGTGGGTATAATTATAGACATAAATTAAGTCTACACTGTTGAAAGCCTTGCTTCTCACTGCGATCTTTAAAGTAATTAAAGCATTAACTAGGTGGCTGAGCAAGTTCACATAACGGGACCAAGTAATAAACCCTCTAAATTCAGTGTTTCAGTAAAATTCCAGAGGATCAACTCAGAAGACTTAACTGTCAGGAGTGGAAGGGACACGGTCCAGCAGCCAGGCCTCGGGAAACCAGAGCGCGGGCCGACCGAGTGGGGCTCGCCGGGCTCCGCAGGGAACGCCCAGGCCCCGCGACCGCCCCGGTCGCTCTGCGGCCAGTGCCCAGGGGCCGCGCGAAGCCCCAGGAGCAAGGCCGAGCCGAATGCCGGGGCGCTGCTCAGACCGCGCCCCACGGGCCCCACGGCCGTCCGGCTGCCCCGGGCGCGTCCCGCCGAGTGANCCAAACCGCCATCCCACCTAACAAGAAGGGCCCACTCAGAAGCCTGCTTGTGCTTGGCTGACTAAAACTACCCCACTGACCATCGACTTCATCACCGCTTGTGCACCCCCTGCTGCCCTTGTGTCTTAGAGCACAGGATTTGAGGGGCTGGGGGGAACCTCCGCTCGGTAAGCATCAACAACATGGGACAACATTTAAAACACTTTCTGGGATTGGCAGAATGTCCGACTCAACCTCCTCACATTTAACATAACCTCAAATATCAATTTTAAAAAGAAAAAAACTGTGGGTATAATTATAGACATAAATTAAGTCTACACTGTTGAAAGCCTTGCTTCTCACTGCGATCTTTAAAGTAATTAAAGCATTAACTAGGTGGCTGAGCAAGTTCACATAACGGGACCAAGTAATAAACCCTCTAAATTCAGTGTTTCAGTAAAATTCCAGAGGATCAACTCAGAAGACTTAACTGTCAGGAGTGGAAGGGACACGGTCCAGCAGCCAGGCCTCGGGAAACCAGAGCGCGGGCCGACCGAGTGGGGCTCGCCGGGCTCCGCAGGGAACGCCCAGGCCCCGCGACCGCCCCGGTCGCTCTGCGGCCAGTGCCCAGGGGCCGCGCGAAGCCCCAGGAGCAAGGCCGAGCCGAATGCCGGGGCGCTGCTCAGACCGCGCCCCACGGGCCCCACGGCCGTCCGGCTGCCCCGGGCGCGTCCCGCCGAGTGACCTTGGGCGGCCAAATCTTCGAGCGCGACCCCGCGGCCGGGCAAGCAGCCTCGCAGCCGCGCCGGGCTCCCGGGGGGGCCCCGGGGCAGTGACCTTCACCGCGCCGCAGCCCGGCCGGCTCCGGAAGGTGCGGCGGGCCCTCCGCAGCGCGTTTCGCCGCGAGACAGGGGACTCGGGCCCGGTGTCTGCCGCGCCCCGCCCGCGGCGGACACTCACCGTGCAGTTCAGCGCCAGGCGACGGGCGCGCAGCAAGCGCGACACCCCTGCAACCCCCGACATGTCCGCCCTCCGGAGCAGTGGGGCCGTCCCGCGCGGACCGCGCCTGCGCACGTCGCCGCGCCCGGGGTCTTACGTCGCCGCGCCCGGGGTCTTACGTCGCCGCGTTCGGAGTCTTACGTCGCGGCGCCCCGGGTCCTACGTCGCCCGGGGTCTTACGTCGCCGCGCCTGGCGCGTGGGCAACGCCGCGCCTGCGCAGAAGAGCTGGCGGGCGGGGGCTCTCAGGGCACCTGGTCGGCGAGTTCCCGGCCGGAGGTGAGTTGGCGTTTGGGGCCTCTTCTCGGGCTCCCCTGACTTCTCCTCACATCCAGATAATGTTGGTTTCTCTGGAGATGACGGCAGTTTTGTGAGGCGGTGCCGGGGTACCCGTCCCGCTGTGTCTGCGGGACGGAGCGGGAGTTCCGGTGTCGGGCAGTTTGACGGCGGGCCGCCCGCTTGGGCCGACGTTCCGGGGTCTCCGGCGCGGCGCCCGGCCCGTTCGGGCGCCTCCGCGCGTCCCGGGGCGGCGGGTGCGCGGGCACCCTCTGGAGCGCGCTGTGCGAAGGCGGGCGCAGGCCCTGAAGTCTGTGGGTCGGGGGCGGAGTGCCGCTCCCAGCCCTGCGCTTGGAGGGTCGTGAGCTTGCGCACGTCAGATCTCTGACTTTTTTCGTGTGTGTGCTGGCCACGAGCGCCTTCACATTGACTGCGGAGCTTGTGTGCGTGCGTCATTTCTTTATTGCCAGTTAGGATTTTATACCTCTAGGTGTTAAGCAAGTATTTATTGGAAATCCTGTGAAGAGTCTGATGCTGAACTGAGTTTCTTTTGTCTGTGTTTACGCCCTTCTGTTTGCATTTCAGTTATTTAAAACACGTCACGCTCCCCTACGATTCGCGAGTTTCTTTTGTCTGAGGTCTTATTTTTTTTCTTCTAATCTCATAAGGCTCACTGCTGTGCAGCCCATACCTAGATCTGAAAAAAAATTTTTTTAATGGACTCACATGGACCACATGCTGTGCTTAGTCGCTAAGTCGTGTCGGATTTTTTGTGACCCCATGGATTGTAGCTCGCCAGGCTCATCTCTCCATGGGGATTCTCCAGGCAAGAAGACTGGAGTGGGTTGTAACGCCCTCCTCCAGGGGATCTTCCAACCCAGGGATCGAACCCAGGTCTCCCACATTGTAGGTGGATCCTTTACCGACTGAGCCATCAGGGTAGCCCAGGAATACACGAGTGGGTACCCTATTCCTTCTCTAAGGGATCTTCAGGACCCAGGGATCAAACCAGGATCCCCTGTAAATGATATATTGTGAGCAATGTATTTTGTTCCATTTGTGTGGTTAATGATACTGTTATTTACTTCAAGGTGTATCTCCATGAATAACTTAAATGACCCCCCAAATTGGAATATCCAGCCCAATTCCAGGGCTGATGGAGGTGATGGAAGCAGATGGAATTATGCCCTGTTGGTTCCAATGCTGGGACTAGCTGCTTTTCGTAAGTCATGATTCTCCTAACTTGTTTTCTGGGCTCAAAGTGTGGAGCCCAGAGATCTTGGGCTTTGAAACCTAACAAATGTTGACTGGGGAAAAAATGCACAGTGAGCTGTGAGGACTGCATTACAGGATGTGTGTGTGTGCGCTCAGTTGTGTCCGACTCTTTGTGACCCCGTGGTTTGTAGCCTGCCAGGCTCCTCTGTCATTGGGATTTTCCAGGTGAAAATATTCGAGTGGATTTTCATTTCCTTATCCAGGGGATCTTCCCAACCCAGGGATCGAACCCATGTCTCCTGCATTGGCAGATGGATTCTTCACCACTGAGCCGCCTGGGAAGCCCTGTAAGCCCAGGAGAGAGCCTTTCAGATGCCTGTTAGGGGCCGCTCTGCAGAGGTGGAGGAGGAGCCAGGGAACCCATGTGGTCAGGCTGCATCCGGTTGAAAGATTACTCCTCACGAAAGAAAGCCAGGTAGCTCACGTTAATGATTTTAATATAGGAAGGTGCAAGAATCCGGGGTCATTAACATTCTTCCATAAGTATGTATCTTAACTATGTTGGGTCTCATGAATCCAAGACAGAGTGCATTCGTCCTGAATGCCTTTCAGGGTGAACGTGCAGGTCACTGACGGCAGTGGCTAATGGCTTCAGCATAAATGGCAGGCACCAGCCTTTGTTTACACAGGTGTGTACTCTGTGTCCTGGTCAAACGATTTAACCCACTGAGCCTCAGTTTCTCTGACATTGTAATTGTCTTAGTGCAGTGCGAGGGTTAAGTAAGACAAGATAGATTCTGTGCAGAGTGATCCAGTAGCCATCTGCTCTTTCCAAAGCTCCGTTGCTCTGCGGGGCGCCCTTGCTTCAGTTGCCCTCATGAGCGCAGATGAGGGAGGATCAGGCAGGCATGAAGGGAAACCCGTTTTGGATGTCTGTGTAATGTTAAGGGTGTCAGTCTTCGGGAGGCTTCAACCCTGAAACGTCCTCTCAGGCAGACTAGACATTCTCTCTACACTGAATCCACTTTGTACCACTTTGGGGAAATTACCAGGCACTGGTCAGTTGGGATTTTTCCAGCTCTTAGTTTTTATCCCGACTGTTGGGGTGGCCAAAAAGTCCGTTTGAATTTTAAACTTGAATGGGCTTTTTGGCCAGTTCAGCCCCTGACGAGCTTCTGGATGGTTAGGAATTGGTTTTATGTTTTGTCATTGTTGCAGAGGAAGAAACTTTACGCTTTTAGGTTTCTCTGGCTGGCCTAAGAATTAAATTGATACGAGTTAGGGTAACAGGAGACGATAATACCAAAGTTCCTAGCATCTACCTGTTGGAGAGAGCTGGGGCTTCCTAGGTGGCTCATTGGTAAAGACTCTGCTGCCTGCCTGTGCAGAGACGTGAGAGATTCGGGCTTAGTACCTAGGTCGGGAAGACCCTCCGGAGGACAGCATGGCAACCCACTCCAGTGTTCTTGCCTGAGAAATTCCGTGGACAGAGGAGCCTGGTGGGGCAACGCTTCCTGGAGCGGCAAAGAGTCGGACGCAACTGAACACACGTACAGCAACAGCATAGGAGAGGGCCAGGGAAACCGAGCAGCTCCCCACGCTGGCATCAGCTCCCACATCAGATGAGGGAAACTGCGATTCACCACGCTGGCATCAGCTCGCACCTTAGATGAGGGAAACAGTGGCTCCCCACGCGGGCATCAGCTCGCACCTCAGATGAGGGAAACTGCGATTCACCACGCTGGCATCAGCTCGCACCTCAGATGAGGAAACAGCGGCTCCCCACGCTGGCGTCAGCTCCCACCTTAGATGAGGGAAATAGTGGCTCCCCACGCTGGCATCAGCTTGCACCTCAGATGAGGAAACAGTGGCTCCCCACGCTGGCATCAGCTTGCACCTTAGATTAGGAAAACTGAGCGGCTCCCCACGCTGGCATCAGCTCGCACCTCAGATGAGGAAAACTGAGCGACTCACCACGCTGGCATCAGCTTGCACCTTAGATTAGGGAAACAGTGGCTCACCACGCTGGCATCAGCTCGCACCTTAGATTAGGAAAACTGAGCGGCTCACCACGCTGGCATCAGCTCGCACCTCAGATGAGGGAAACTGCGACTAACCATGCTGGCATCAGCTCGCACCTTAGATTAGGAAAACTGAGCGGCTCAGCACGCTGGCATCAGCTCCCACCTTAGATTAGGGAAACAGCGGCTCACCACGCTGGCATCAGCTCGCACCTTAGATGAGGGAAACAGTGGCTCCCCACGCGGGCATCAGCTCGCACCTCAGATGAGGGAAACTGCGATTCACCACGCTGGCATCAGCTCGCACCTCAGATGAGGAAACAGCGGCTCCCCACGCTGGCATCAGCTCCCACCTTAGATGAGGGAAACAGTGGCTCCCCACGCTGGCATCAGCTTGCACCTCAGATGAGGAAACAGTGGCTCCCCACGCTGGCATCAGCTTGCACCTTAGATTAGGAAAATTGAGCGGCTCCCCACGCTGGCATCAGCTCGCACCTCAGATGAGGAAAACTGAGCGACTCACCACGCTGGCATCAGCTTGCACCTTAGATTAGGGAAACAGTGGCTCACCACGCTGGCATCAGCTCGCACCTTAGATTAGGAAAACTGAGCGGCTCACCACGCTGGCATCAGCTCGCACCTTAGATGAGGGAAACAGTGGCTCCCCACGCGGGCATCAGCTCGCACCTCAGATGAGGGAAACTGCGATTCACCACGCTGGCATCAGCTCGCACCTCAGATGAGGGAAACTGCGACTAACCATGCTGGCATCAGCTCGCACCTTAGATTAGGAAAACTGAGCGGCTCAGCACGCTGGCATCAGCTCCCACCTTAGATTAGGGAAACAGCGGCTCACCACGCTGGCATCAGCTCGCACCTTAGATTAGGAAAACTGAGCGGCTCACTGCGCTGGCATCCGCTCGCACCTTAGATTAGGAAAACTGAGCGGCTCAGCACGCTGGCATCAGCTCCCACCTTAGATTAGGGAAACAGCGGCTCACCACGCTGGCATCAGCTCGCACCTTAGATGCCATCCTCAGCTCAAGGCAAAAGAGGGAGTTTGGGCTGGGGAGAGTTAGTTACCAGAGAACAGGAAAAGCACAGTAATTGAGGGTAAGGTTCTTGTGCAGACTTAGGTTGTAGCCTTTTCGTTAGATGACTTTCAGGCAGTTTGGTTGGCCTGTTCCGGGTACAGCCAGGGAGACACCGTTACAACCGGAGACGCCTCTTAGAAACTTAGGTGTCTCCCGTGTTGCTGGTTAGTCTCTAAGTCATCTCCATCTCTTTGCGGCCCCACGGATGGTAGCCTACCAGGCTCCTCTATCCATGAGCTTTCCCAGGTAAAAATACTACAGTAGGTTGCCATTTCCTTCTCCAGGGGATCTTCCTGATCCGAGGATCAAACCTGTGTCTCTTGCGTTGGCAGGTGAATTCTACTGCTGAGCCACCAGGGAAACCCCAAGTGTTTCTTATGAACGGGTAACTCCTCCTTGGTTTTCAAAGTCTGTTCCATGTCTGCTGTTTCTTAAAAAATAACCAGTTTATATAATCCTTATGCCAAAGAGACCTTTTTTTTGATTAGTAGAAAGTGGATTTATTTAGAGAGAGACACACTCCACAGAATATGGTCCATCTCAGAATCAGAGGCCCTGAAATATGGGGTGGTTAGCTTTTATGGGCTGGGTAATTTTATAGCCTAACGAGTGGGAAGATTATCCTAATTATTTGGGGAAGGGTGCAGGGATTTCCAGGAATGGGCCACAGCCTACTTTTTGACCTTTCATGGTGACTTTAGAACTGTTGTAGAGCTGGTCACTGTGTAACTTAGCATGCTGATGTATTACAGTGCGCGTATAATGAGGCTCAAGGTCCACTGGCAGTGGATCCTGCCATCTTGGACCTAGTTGGTTCGAACCAGTTGCAGGAAGATCAAACCAGTCAACCCTAAAGGAAATCAACCCTGAATATTCATTGGAAGGATTGGTGCCAAAGCTGAAGCTCCAGTACTTTGGCTACCTGATGGGAAGAGCCAACTCATCGGAAAAGTCTGTGGTGCTGGGAAAGACTGAAGGCAAAAGGAGAAGGGAACGGCAGAGAATAAGATGGTTAGATAGCATCACCAACTCAGTGGACATGATTTTGAGCAAACTCCAGGAGACAGTGGAGGACAGGAGCCTGGCGTGCTACAGTCCATGGGGTCGCAGAGTCGGACATCACTTAGTGACTGAATGACAACTGCATGCTAAGGTGCTTCATTCATGTTCTGCTCTTTGCAACCCTGGGGACTGTAACCCACCAGGCTCCTCTGTTCATGGGATTTTCCAGGCAAGAATACTGGAGTGGGTTGCCATGCACCTGACCCAGGGATTGAACCTGTGTCTCCTGCATTGGCAGGCAGGTTCATTATCCCTGGCACCAGTGGCTGCGTCATTCTTTTAAAAGTTGTGCCCTGCCCCCTTCCCTTCTGTTTCATTCTCCCTTCAGATTTTAGTCCCATGTTCTTATGGAAAGCAGAGGGGTGAAGCTCCAATTTCTGTGGCTTCAAGGCTGAGGAGGGGTATTGACGCTATCTGTCAGGGAGTAAAACTCTCTGGATGCCTGGTCTACGGCCCCAGGGGCAGGATGGCTTCTTGTTTGCAGTCGGTTTGGGCTGGAATCCTCACACAGCTGTCAGCTTGATGTGGAGCTGCTATGCAGCGTCCACAGCCTTTCTGTGCCTCTTCTTGATGATGAAGCACTTTTTATCACATCAGACTACAAAGATAACTCTCTATAAATGACAGAAGAATTGTTGACTTAAAAAAAGATGCACAAGGTGAGAGTTGAGAGTTAAGTTTTATTTGGGGAAAAATAAGGACTGCAGCCTGGGAGGCAGCACCTCCAACAGCTCTTGAGACAGAGCTCCAGAGGGGAAGCGGGGGGAAGGTCAACATACAGGATTTTGGTGAAGGGCAAGTTGAATGCAATCAAGCACTCATTTTACAAAAGGTTTTCTGCTAGTCACAGGAGCTTATGTCACCATGAAGGGATTTAGTGCCTTTTTAGATATGTTGTTCAGTTGCTAAGTTGTGTCTGACTCTTTGTGATCCCATGAACTGTAGTGTGCCAGGCTTTCCTGTCCTTCGCCATCTTCGGGAGCTTGCTCAAACTTAGGTCCATTGAGTTGGTGGTGCCATCCAACCGTCTCATCCTCTATAACCCCTTTCTCTTCCTGNACTGTAGTGTGCCAGGCTTTCCTGTCCTTCGCCATCTTCGGGAGCTTGCTCAAACTTAGGTCCATTGAGTTGGTGGTGCCATCCAACCGTCTCATCCTCTATAGCCCCTTTCTCTTCCTGCCTTCAGTCTTTCCCAGCATCAGGGTCTTTTCCAGTGAGTTGGCTCTTCACGTCAGGTGGCCAAAGTATTGGAGCTTCAGCATCAGTCCTTCCAATGAATATTCAGGGTTGATTTCCTTTAGGATGAACTGGTTTGATCCCCTTGCAGTCCAAGGGACTCAGGAGTCTTCTCCAGCACCACAGTTCAAAAGCATCAATTCTTAAGTGCTCAGCCTTCTTTATGGTCCAGCTCCCACCTCCCTAAGTGACTACTGGAAAAACCGTAGGAACATTTTGTTGACCAGTGACATCTCTGCTTTTTAAGATGCTGTCTAGGTTTGTCATAGCTTTCCTTCCAAGGAGCAGGTGTCTTTTAATTTCATGGCTACAGTCCCCATCCACAGTGGTTTTGAAGCCCAAGGAGAAATTTGTCACTGTGTCCCCTTTTTCTCCATCTATTTGCCATGAAGTGATGGGACCAGATGCCACGATCTTAGTTTTTCGAACATTGAGTTTTAAGCTAGCTTTTTCACCTTCCTCTTTCACCCACATCAAGAGGCTCTTTAGTTCCTCTTCACTTTCTGCTACTAGAAAACTCATACTGTATGTTTTCAAAAGCAGCATTTCAGGAAAACTTCAAAGAAGCCAAGTCCAGTTTTGGCCCAGCCTGCTTCCCTGGTGGCTCAGAGGTTAAAGTGTCTGCCTGCAATGCGGGAGACCTGGGTTCAATCCCTGGGTCAGGAAGATCCCCTGGAGAAGGAAATGGCAACCCACTCCAGTACTCTTGCCTGGGAGCCTGGTTAGCTATAGTCCATGGGGTTGCAAAGAGTCGGACACGACTAAGCAACTTCACTTTCACTTTCTTTCACTCCTAACAAAAGCCATTTACCCAAGTAAATTTAATCCAGTCTTAGAAAATCTTGATCATGTAGAACTTTCTTTTCCAGTGCCACCTTCTTTTACTGAAAACATACATCCTACTTTCCTTTTAAGTTTTTTTTCTTTTTCCACTTAAAGCTATTTTTATTGATGACAGATTTGCAACATATAAGATATTTGACCTTTAATAAACCTAGGTATAACAGAAATACTGTACTTAACAGTGATGATTCTAAAGACATGTCTGTATTAGTCAAACCTAGAAACAAGTCACCTTCAATACCAGACATTAATTTAATGTTGAATATTTCCTAGATCACATGAGCCCAAAATTCTTTGGGGCCAGTTTTATACTCCTGAGTACTTATATAAGCACTTGTGCTTAACTGCTCAGCTGTGTCTGACTCTTTGCAACCCCATGAACTGTAACCTGCCAGGCTCCTCTGTCCATGGAATTCACCAGGCAAGAATACTGGAGTGGGTTGCCATGTCCTCCAGTATAAACAATTGAGTCAATTAAGTAGAGCTCTTTTATAAATTGATTTTGGTAATACCATGCATCTGCAGCCCTCAGACACAGAGACCTCATAGTTCTTATCTCAGATGTTCTGCCCTGAGTTGGTTTGCTGTTGTTGTTCAGTTGCTTAGCAAACATGAGAGGGAGCTGACTGTGGTTCAGAGTCAGGCACCGCAGTGCAGAGCCCGTCAGCTTCACGGTTGTTGCTTAGTCGCTCAGTCGTGTCCGACTCTTTGCAACCCCGTGGACTGTAGCACACCAGGCTTCCCTGTCCTTCACTATCTCCCAGTATTTCCTCAAACTCATGTCCACTGAGTCGGTGATGCCATCCAGTCATCTCGTCCTCTGTTGCTTCCTTCTTCTCCTGCCTTCAGTCTTTGCCAGCATCAAAGTCTTTCCCATTGAGTCAGTTCTTCCCATCAGGTGGCCAAAGGATTGGAGCTTCAGCTTCAACATCAGTCCTTCCAATGATGGAAGAGGTCAGTTTTCATTCCAGTTGCAAAGACTGTTTAACAAACTAGAACAAAGTTGCACTCATTTCACACACTAGCAAAGTAATGCTCAAAATTCTCCAAGCCAGGCTTCAACTATATGTGAACCGTGAACTTCCAGATATTCAAGCTGGATTTAGAAAAGGCATAGGAACCAGAGATCAAATTGCCAATATCTGCTGGATCATTGAAAAAGGAAGAGTTCCAGAAAAACATCTACTTCTGCTTTATTGACTATGCCAAAGCCTTTGACTGTGTGGATCACAGCAAACTGGAAAATTTTTCAAGAAATGTGGGAATATCAGACCACCTGACCTGTCTTCTGAGAAATCTGTATGCAGGTCAGAAAGCATCAGTTAGAAGCAGACATGGAACAACAGATTGGTTCCAAGTTGGGAAAGGAGTATGTCAAGGCTGTATGTTGTCACCCTGCTTACTTAACTTATATGCAGAGTACATCATGAGAAATGCCAGACTGGATGAAGCATACGCTGGAATCAGGTTGCCAGGAGAAATATCAATAATCTCAGATATGCAGATGACACCACCTTTATGGCAGAAAGCGAAGAAGACCTAAAGAGCCTCTTGATGAAAGTGAAAGAGGAGAGTGGAAAAGCTGGCTGAAAACTCAACATTCAGAAAACTAAGATCATGTCATCCAGTCCTATCACTTCATGGCAAAATCATGGGGAAAGTATGGAAACAGTGAGAGACTTTACTTTGGGGGCTCCCAAATCACTGCAGACAGTGACTGCAGTTATGAAATAAAAAGCCGCTTCTTGGAAGAAAAGCTATGACCAACCTAGACAGCATATTAAAAAACAGAGACATTACTTTGCCAATAAAAGTCCATCCAGTCAAAGCTATAGTTTTTCCAGTAGCGATTTATGGATGTGAGAGTTGGACTATAAAGAAAACTGAGCACCAAAGAATTGATGCTTTTGAACCATGGTGTTGGAGAAGACTCTTCAGAGTCCCTTGGACTTTAAGGAGATCCAACCAGTCCATCCTAAAGGAAATCAATCCTGAATATTTATTGGAAGGACTGATGCTGAAGCTGAAGCTCCAGTAGTTTGTCCACCTGATGGGAAGAACTGACTCATTGGAAAAGACTGATGCTGGGAATGATTGAAGGCAGGAGGAGAAGGGGACAACAGAGGATGAGATGGCTGGATGGCATCACTGACTCGATGGACGTGTGTTTGAGCAAGCTCTGNATTCAAGCTGGATTTAGAAAAGGCATAGGAACCAGAGATCAAATTGCCAATATCTGCTGGATCATTGAAAAAGGAAGAGTTCCAGAAAAACATCTACTTCTGCTTTATTGACTATGCCAAAGCCTTTGACTGTGTGGATCACAGCAAACTGGAAAATTTTTCAAGAAATGTGGGAATATCAGACCACCTGACCTGTCTTCTGAGAAATCTGTATGCAGGTCAGAAAGCATCAGTTAGAAGCAGACATGGAACAACAGATTGGTTCCAAGTTGGGAAAGGAGTATGTCAAGGCTGTATGTTGTCACCCTGCTTACTTAACTTATATGCAGAGTACATCACGAGAAATGCCAGACTGGATGAAGCATACGCTGGAATCAGGTTGCCAGGAGAAATATCAATAATCTCAGATATGCAGATGACACCACCTTTATGGCAGAAAGCGAAGAAGACCTAAAGAGCCTCTTGATGAAAGTGAAAGAGGAGAGTGGAAAAGCTGGCTGAAAACTCAACATTCAGAAAACTAAGATCATGTCATCCAGTCCTATCACTTCATGGCAAAATCATGGGGAAAGTATGGAAACAGTGAGAGACTTTACTTTGGGGGCTCCCAAATCACTGCAGACAGTGACTGCAGTTATGAAATAAAAAGCCGCTTCTTGGAAGAAAAGCTATGACCAACCTAGACAGCATATTAAAAAACAGAGACATTACTTTGCCAATAAAAGTCCATCCAGTCAAAGCTATAGTTTTTCCAGTAGCGATTTATGGATGTGAGAGTTGGACTATAAAGAAAACTGAGCACCAAAGAATTGATGCTTTTGAACCATGGTGTTGGAGAAGACTCTTCAGAGTCCCTTGGACTTTAAGGAGATCCAACCAGTCCATCCTAAAGGAAATCAATCCTGAATATTTATTGGAAGGACTGATGCTGAAGCTGAAGCTCCAGTAGTTTGTCCACCTGATGGGAAGAACTGACTCATTGGAAAAGACTGATGCTGGGAATGATTGAAGGCAGGAGGAGAAGGGGACAACAGAGGATGAGATGGCTGGATGGCATCACTGACTCGATGGACGTGTGTTTGAGCAAGCTCTGAGAGTTGGCCATGGACAGGGAGGCCTGTCGTGCTGCAGTCCATGGGCTCACAAAGAGTTAGACACAACTGAGTCACTGAACTGAACTGAAAATCACTGCATATGGTGATTGCAGCCATGGAGTTAAAAGCCACTTGCTCCTTGGAAGAAAGCTACGGCAAACCTAGACAGCATATTGGCAAGCAGAGACATCACTCTGCCGACACAGGTCCGTATAGTCAGTGTTGTGGATTTTCAGTAGTGGGGTGGGTGTGAGAGCTGCATCATAAAAAATGCTGAGCACCAAAGAACTGATGCATTTGACTGTGGTGTTGGAGAAGACTCTTGAAAGTTCCTTGGACAACAAGGAGATCAAACCAGTCAATCCTAAGGAAATTAACCCTGATTTCAAATTGGGTTTGAAATTCATTTGGAGGACTGATGCTGAAGCTGAAGCTCCAGTCCTTTGGCCACCTGATGTGAAGAGCTGACTCACTGGAAAAGACCCTGGTGGTGGGAAAGACAGAAGGTAGGAGGAGAAGGGGATGACAGAGGACGAGATGGTTGAATGGCATCACTGAGTCAATGGATGTGAGTTTGAGCAAGCTCCAGAGATGGTAAAGGACAGGGAAGCTTGGTGTGCTTCAGTCCATGGGGTCACAAAGTGTTGGACACGACCGAGTGACTCAGTGACAAAAGCAGCGATTGATAACATGGAGCATATCCTGTACCAGTGAAATCATCACGCTGTCTTTTGTCTTGTTATCAGAAAAGACCAAAACTCCCACGCATAGGATGGAGAAGGTCTGGAGACAGCACCCAGAACCAGGCTCCAGCTGGCCACAGGCTTTGCGGTCATCAGCTCTCTTTCTCACTTTGGCTTGTCAGTTTGTGGAGCAGAGCAGCGTACTACCCACCCCAGCTGCCCACACCTTATGTCTCATATTTGTGAGGTTACGGTGGAGCTGTGTCTCGAGGCTGAAATTCTGACTTCTTATTTGTATGACCCCTAGCAGGAGATAAGCAGCCATCTTGGGCCTTACCTCTTTACTAGTGGTGACTGGGCACAGCTTTGAACACACTTTGAACTTTTTTAAGTTCTGTACTAACCTGGCCAACACTGTGGAGCATACTTGCCCAGAGTCATCTTTAACCCTTGCCAATGGTCTGTGGGCCTGAGCCCAGAGTATAGGCACGGGGTGCTATACTAGAGGTAGGCTTTCTCAGCCCTCAAACGTTACGAGGCTGGAAGGGGTCTCTGCAGTCTTGCTGTACTTCTCTTTGGAGAGCCCTTATCTGATTTGAAGCACTTTCATATGGTATGTGTGCTTCATTCAGTCTTGTCTGACTCTTTGTGACTCACGGACTGTAGGCCACCAGGCTCCTCTGTCCGTGGGATCATCCCAGCAAGAACACTGGAGTGGGCTGCCATTTTCTCCTTCAGGGGATCTTCCCGACCCAGGGATCAAGCAAGCCTCTCCTGCACTGGCATGTGGCTTCTTTACCGTTCGAGCCACCTGGGAAGCCCACATAGCTTCATACAGACTATTATCATTTTGTTTGTCTCAGGACTTAAGAATTTATTGAAATGTTCTATAGCTGCTTTATGCTTCCTGTAAATAGAGATTATAACTTGAGCTCTGGTGTTCATTATGTGTGTTTTCCTCCCCCACATTACTTGTGTCAGGCTGGATTTGGTCTAGGGAGTCGAGAAAAGAAATAGAAAAGGAGAGAGAAGCGTACCGTCAGAGGACAGCCGCCTTCCAGCGGGACCTTGAGGCCAGGTACCACGCCACAATCGCAGAAAGCCGGCGGGCCGTGGCACACTTGTCCCTGGAACTTGAAAAGGAGCAGAACAGAACGACAAGTTACCGAGAAGCCCTCATCTCTCAGGGGCGCAAGTTGGTGGAAGAGAAGAAACTTCTGGAACAGGAGCGGGCTCAGGTCCTTCAGGAGAGGAGGCAGCCCTTGCGGAGTGCCTACCTGCGCTGCCTGGGCCAGGAGGAGGACTGGCAGCGCAGGGCCAGACTCCTGCTGAGCGAGTTCGAGGCCGCGCTCACCGAGAGACAGAGCATCTACTGCAGCCTGGTGCTTCCGCGCCGCAGGCGGCTCGAGCTCGAGAAGAGCTTGCTGCTCCGCGCGTCCGCCGACCCGGTGGCTGCAGACCTCGAGATGGCAGCTGGCCTCACTGACATATTTAAGCACGATACGCACTGTGGGGACGTCTGGAACACCAACAAGCGCCAAAACGGGAGGCTCATGTGGCTGTATCTCAGATACTGGGAACTGATCATTGAACTGAGGAAGTTTAAGCAGGTAGAGAAAGCCATACTGGAAAAGTAAGACAGGACTGAACTGCTCTGGGCCAGAGTTAGGCATTTGGGGTTTTCCAACGTTCGCTGCGCCTCCTGCCAGCGCTCCCTTGCTGTGACCCTGCATGCGCACCGCCGCCTCTCAGCAGTGGCCACGCCCGTCACCCTCTGAGCAGGACAGCGAGCCTCTGTCCCCCGCAGCAGCTGAGGATGCAGTCTCAGAAGCAGATCAATATTTTATTAAGCAGAACAGGATGACCTCACAGCTTTAGAGTAAAATTGTTTTTAAGAATGTCAAATATAGCATTCACCCTGTAATGTTCTTCCTATTTTGTCATTCCCTAAATAAGTCCTGTTTTCTCCTCAGTTATTATTCTCTGTCCTAAAACTACAGTTAGAAGTTGTCAGGTAGCAGTGAGGACTACCTGAAAGATGGGAACAGATGGTGGTGACGCCAGCAAGGTTTCGTGGTCTGAAGCTCTTTCCCATCAGAGTGTTTCTGCTTTCCACTTGATAACCCTTGTGGGTGTTTGGAGTTTGCTGTGTCTGTATTCAGTAAGCAGGTACTATTTATTTAGGTTGGTGCAAAGATAACTGCTGTTTTGCATTGTTGAACTTGGCCATTTGATATTGAAACACATTCTTAAATGAAGTTGTGTTTTGGAAGTGCAAGTGTTGGTCACTCAGTCGTGTCTGACTCTTTGCTATCCCATGGGCTGTAGCCTGCCAGGCTCCTCTGTCCATGGGATTATCCAGGAAGAATACTAGAGTGGGCTGCCATTCCCTTCCCCAGGGGATCTTCCTGACCCAGGGATGGAACCCACATCTCCTGCTTTGCAGGCAGATTCTTTACTGTCTGACCCACCAGGAAAGCCTGAGGTTCTGTTTTATATCATTTTAATGCACATTTCTCACTTTTTTTTGTTAATGATTTATTACTTGCTGTTTATTTTAGACTAGGGAAGTGATGATAGACAAAAAGCAGATTTGAGTGATTTTCTTGAGTTCAGAATAAGTCATAAATCAGCAGAGACAGCTAGCAACATTAATGATGCATTTGACCCAGGAACTGCTAACAAACGTACAATGCAGTAGCTGTTCAGAAGTTTCGTAAAGGAGACGAGAGCCTTGACAGTGAGGAGTGCAGTAACTGGCCATCAGAAGTTGACAGTGACCAGCTGAGAGCCATCCTCGGAGCTGACCCTCTCACAGCCGCACGAGAAGTTGCCGAAGCACTCAGTGTCAGCCAGTCTACAGTTGTTCAGCATTTGAAGCAGATTTGATAGGTGATAAAGTTCGATACTGTGGGTGCCTCATGAGCTGACTGCAAATAAAATCGCGTTTTGAAGTGTAGTATTCTCTTAGGCAATGACAAACCATTTCTCAATCGGATTATGATGTGACAGAAAGTGGATTTCATATGACAACTGGCAATGACCAGATCAGTGGCTAGTGACGAGAAGAAGCTTCAAAGCCCTTCCCAAAGCCATACGTGCACCATAAAAAGGTCATGGTCACTTTTGGTGGTCTCCTGCCTGCCTAACCCACTACAGCCTTATGACTCCCAGTGAGACAGACCGCATCTGAGAAGTGTGCTCAGCACGTTGACGAGGTGCACCGAAACCACGGTGCCTGCAGTGGCTGAGCTCTTCTCCATGACAGCGCCCCGCCACACACCGCACAGCCGGCGCTTCAGAAGGCGAGCAGATCGGGCCACAGAGCTTGGCTCCACCCACCAGATCCATCTGAACTCCTGCCAGAGACTACCACCTCTTCAGGCATCTCAAGAGCTTTGCAGGGAGAATGCGTCCACAACCAGCAGGATGCATAAAATGCTTTCCAAGAGTTCATCGAATCCCAAGGCATGGATTTTTAATGCTACAGGAATGAAAAAATTTCTCATTGGCAAAAATGTATTGGTTGTAATGATTCCTGTTTTGATTAATAAAAATGTGTTTTAAGCATAGTTACAATGATTTAAAGTTATTATCTGAAACCACAGTTACTTTTTCACCAACCTAAATATTAGCAGTGGCCTGTATTTAAAACACCTGCCATTTGAAAGCAACAATACCACTTTTTCTGTAATTCCTTACTCCTTACGAGGCTTTTTAAAATAGATTATCTCAATTTTTTACTACAAACTTAGGTCCACTTTCCACAGAGCTATGGCCTTTGGGTGTGTTATGCACATCACTTGTGTCATCCTGACCCTAGTCTTGTGCAGTGAGTGCTCTTACTATCCTTGGAGTAGGGGCTCCTGAGACCACCCCAGACTTGATGACTTGCTGGGAGGTCTGAGGACTCAATGTGTGGGCTCATCACATAGAAGGAGGACAAGGCCAGCAGAGGGATATGCACCTGGCAAAGGGGGAGATGATGCAGCTGCCAGCCCCCTCCCACCCCACCCCCCACGCCCCACCGAGGGCCACACAGCCATGTGGATGCGCCTCAAAAACAGTGTCCTGGGTTTCTGTGGAGGGCCAGTCACACAGGCAGTCTGCCTGGTACAGACCCAAATTCCTAACTCCCAGAGGAAAGTAGGTGTGGGCGCCAGGGGCCACTCCTACCACTTGATGTTAGCAGGAGCCCTCCCCAGCCCGGGTCCCAGGTGCCAGCCAAGGGCCAGCCTATCGGCAGCCTCCCAGGCCTGCAGTGAGCCCTTCTCTGCAGCCATCATGTCCAGGGTTACGCAGGTGGTTACAGATCCAGTTCAGACCCAGGCAGCTGGGCTTCAGAACTGCACTGCCCCAAGTGAGGCCAGGTCAGTTTTGAGGACTGGCAGGTTTGTGGGCTGATGTGAGGTGCTCGCCTCCACCTGAGGAACCCCAAGAGCAGCTTTGCTCTCAACAGGGCTCTGGTCCTGCTGGCTTAGCCGGGGGCTTGACTAAGGCCACCTTATGGAGCCTCAGGGCAGGGGTGGGGCGTGGTGGTCAGACCTTAGAGAAGAGCCAGAAATGGCTCGTGAGCGACATCTCGAACCTTGGAGAAACTACCTTTGGCCTCAGATCTCATTTTATCTTCTCTGCTGGCAAACCAGCTCTCCTGCTTTTGGCCCCAGGGTAAGAACAGCGGCCAAGTTTGGGGGCTGTGGGGTTGTGTGGTGCTCTGGCCTCTGAGTGGAGCAGGAGCAGAGAATCAAAGCCGGCTGTGGCAGCTGTGAAGGAGGCATGTGCCCTGCAGGCCCTCCAGCAAAGCAAGGAGACCTGCACAGACCGCGGGGCTGCCGGCAGGGAGGGGAGGGGCTTCCTGGGTCTAGTAGGGGCAGCTGATGAGAGCTGCAGGCTGAAGTCTCTGGGTCTCTGGGCACGGTCACTGCATGAGTCTGCTGGGTCTACGGGTGTCTCCTCAGCTCCGAGTATACAACTGGAAAGAACCGTCTGGAACAAGAATTGTTCAGGTGAGACGGATGCACTGAAGGCCCTGAGGCTGCATCCCTTTCTTGCCAGGATGGTCAGCAGGAAGCAGTGCTGCGTTCCTGGAGGAAGGGCAATGATCAATCCACGCAGGCCAAGGGGAGGTAAAGAGGGTGCTCCCCGCGCATCTAGGCTGTGGTCCCGTAGGGTCTGTCGGTCCCCATTGTCTCCCCATTCCATTCAATGTCTGGCCTGGCAAGACTGGGTGGGTTTAGGCAGGTGACAGCACCTCAGGCCCCTCGAGCAGCCCAGTTGAGCTGCCATGTGGCATGCTGCCGGCGCCCTTGGCACTCTGTCCTCTTCCCCTGTGGAGTGTGGTTTGCCCTTGTGTGGGCGCTCTGCTGTCTGCCACACGAGAAGTACAAGGGTGGTCCTGGCCCTGGTTCGCACCCATGGTCACATTCACCGCCAGCATCACTGGGCATCCTTAGGACCACCAGTCTTGGGCTGGGCAGGTGCAGGGAAAACCCACCAGGCTGCAAGCAGCGTATTCAGTGTTGGGGCTGAGTGAGGCCTCAGCAAGTGAGTTCAGTGCCCTGGGATGAGTGGGAGGCATAGGTCCCACGTGGGCCACCTGTGCGCCTCTTAAGTGCTCCAGACGAGCCTCCCAGGCTCTTCAGTTTCACAGAAGTGGGCTACTCCTCAGGGTGGGGTGGGGGCAGTTGGGAGTGCTCTCCACCAGCAGACTCCTCTGTGCCCACCCCTGCCGTAGATCTCAGGTCCTGTGTCGCCACAGTCTGCCTGGGCTCTTCTCTCCAACAGCTGCTGGGCTCAGCCTCACATGTGCCCGGTCATACCTGCTGACTACCCAGAGGCCAGGTCTCATTGAAAAACTTCCAGAGACACAAACAGCAGAAGCTACTCTACTCTTCAGAATTAGAACAAAATCCTTTCAAAATTTTGCCCTGTGCTTCCCAAGAGTCTTGCAATAACAAAGTCCACGCGGCTGAAATAGAAGCCAGTGAGACTTGACCAGCACAACATGTGAGGAGATGTGCAGGGGTGAGCAAAGGGCAGAGCTGACGAGCGCAGGGAGTAGAAGCTGCCACGTTGTCACTCCAGCCCACTCTGTGCGTCACTGCTTTCCCAAAGACCCAGGGGCTCTTCCTGATCCAGGGATCGAACCCACTTTTCCTGTGGCCCCTGCACTGGGCGGCAGATTCTTCACCACTGAGCCACCTGGGAAGCCCTGTGGAATACTATATATATTTGGTTTTGTTCACTTAAGTCATGTCCGACTCTGTGACACCATGGGCTGTACCACACCAGGCTTCCCCCTTCACCAACTCCCAGAGCTTGCTCAAACTCACGTCCGTCTAGTCAGCGATGCCATCCAACCAGCTCATCCTCTGTCGTCCTTTCTCCTGCTTTGATCTTTGCCAGCATCAAGGTTTTTCCCAATGAGTCAAGTCTTCCCATCAGGTGGTTCAAGTATTGGAGCTTAAGCCTCAGCATCAGTCTTTCCAATGAACGCCCAGGACTGATCTTTAGGATGGACTGGTTGGATTTCCTGGCAGTCCAAGGAACTCTCAAGAGTCTTCTCCAACACCACAGTTCAAAAGCATCAATTCTTCGGTGCTCAGCTTTTTTCACAGTCTAACTCTTACATCCATACATGACCACAGGAAAAACCATAGCCTTTACTAGACGGACCTTTGTTGGCAAAGTAATTAATGTCTCTGCTTTTTAATATGCTGTCTAGGTTGGTCATAACTTTCCTTCAGAGGAGTAAGCGTCTTTTAATTTCATGGCTGCAGTAACAGCCTGCAGTGAATCTGGAGCCCAAGAAAATAAAATCTGTCACTGCTTCCACTTTTCCCTTCTTTGCCATGAAGTGATGGGACTAGATGCTATGATCTTGGTTTTCTGAATGTTGAGTTTTAAGGCAGCTTTTTCACTCTCCTCTTTCACTCCCATCAAGAGGCTGTTACTTTCTCTTTGCTTTCTGCCATTAGAGTGATATCTGCATATCTGAGGTTGGTGATAGTTCTTCAGCAGTCTTGATTCCAGCTTGTTACTCATCCAGCCTGGCATTCCACATGATGTACTCTGCATATAAATTAAAGAGATTAGAACAGGCAAGGGTCCTGTGGGGGAAGGGGAGAAGTGGGTGAAGTTTTTGTTTAAATAAATCATTTTAACAAAGGAATACAAATGGCCAACAGGCATTTGAACACGCCCAGTTTCATGAACATCTAGGAAATGCAAGTTAATGCATGACCTTTTTTTCATCCATTAGATTAAAAAAGAATACCATATCTGAATAAGCCACACTTCTGTTTTATTAGCATTAATATTTAATTACCTTAATATGCAGCACTCTGCACAAACCTGATCTTAGTAGAAACCAGGTCCAAACATTGGAATTAACCACTCCTGAAGCTCCAGGNTTTTTTTGTTAATGATTTATTACTTGCTGTTTATTTTAGACTAGGGAAGTGATGATAGACAAAAAGCAGATTTGAGTGATTTTCTTGAGTTCAGAATAAGTCATAAATCAGCAGAGACAGCTAGCAACATTAATGATGCATTTGACCCAGGAACTGCTAACAAACGTACAATGCAGTAGCTGTTCAGAAGTTTCGTAAAGGAGACGAGAGCCTTGACAGTGAGGAGTGCAGTAACTGGCCATCAGAAGTTGACAGTGACCAGCTGAGAGCCATCCTCGGAGCTGACCCTCTCACAGCCGCACGAGAAGTTGCCGAAGCACTCAGTGTCAGCCAGTCTACAGTTGTTCAGCATTTGAAGCAGATTTGATAGGTGATAAAGTTCGATACTGTGGGTGCCTCATGAGCTGACTGCAAATAAAATCGCGTTTTGAAGTGTAGTATTCTCTTAGGCAATGACAAACCATTTCTCAATCGGATTATGATGTGACAGAAAGTGGATTTCATATGACAACTGGCAATGACCAGATCAGTGGCTAGTGACGAGAAGAAGCTTCAAAGCCCTTCCCAAAGCCAAACGTGCACCATAAAAAGGTCATGGTCACTTTTGGTGGTCTCCTGCCTGCCTAACCCACTACAGCCTTATGACTCCCAGTGAGACAGACCGCATCTGAGAAGTGTGCTCAGCACGTTGACGAGGTGCACCGAAACCGCGGTGCCTGCAGTGGCTGAGCTCTTCTCCATGACAGCGCCCCGCCACACACCGCACAGCCGGCGCTTCAGAAGGCGAGCAGATCGGGCCACAGAGCTTGGCTCCACCCACCAGATCCATCTGAACTCCTGCCAGAGACTACCACCTCTTCAGGCATCTCAAGAGCTTTGCAGGGAGAATGCGTCCACAACCAGCAGGATGCATAAAATGCTTTCCAAGAGTTCATCGAATCCCAAGGCATGGATTTTTAATGCTACAGGAATGAAAAAATTTCTCATTGGCAAAAATGTATTGGTTGTAATGATTCCTGTTTTGATTAATAAAAATGTGTTTTAAGCATAGTTACAATGATTTAAAGTTATTATCTGAAACCACAGTTACTTTTTCACCAACCTAAATATTAGCAGTGGCCTGTATTTAAAACACCTGCCATTTGAAAGTAACAATACCACTTTTTCTGTAATTCCTTACTCCTTACGAGGCTTTTTAAAATAGATTATCTCAATTTTTTACTACAAACTTAGGTCCACTTTCCACAGAGCTATGGCCTTTGGGTGTGTTATGCACATCACTTGTGTCATCCTGACCCTAGTCTTGTGCAGTGAGTGCTCTTACTATCCTTGGAGTAGGGGCTCCTGAGACCACCCCAGACTTGATGACTTGCTGGGAGGTCTGAGGACTCAATGTGTGGGCTCATCACATAGAAGGAGGACAAGGCCAGCAGAGGGATATGCACCTGGCAAAGGGGGAGATGATGCAGCTGCCAGCCCCCTCCCACCCCACCCCCCACGCCCCACCGAGGGCCGCACAGCCATGTGGATGCGCCTCAAAAACAGTGTCCTGGGTTTCTGTGGAGGGCCAGTCACACAGGCAGTCTGCCTGGTACAGACCCAAATTCCTAACTCCCAGAGGAAAGTAGGTGTGGGCGCCAGGGGCCACTCCTACCACTTGATGTTAGCAGGAGCCCTCCCCAGCCCGGGTCCCAGGTGCCAGCCAAGGGCCAGCCTATCGGCAGCCTCCCAGGCCTGCAGTGAGCCCTTCTCTGCAGCCATCATGTCCAGGGTTACGCAGGTGGTTACAGATCCAGTTCAGACCCAGGCAGCTGGGCTTCAGAACTGCACTGCCCCAAGTGAGGCCAGGTCAGTTTTGAGGACTGGCAGGTTTGTGGGCTGATGTGAGGTGCTCGCCTCCACCTGAGGAACCCCAAGAGCAGCTTTGCTCTCAACAGGGCTCTGGTCCTGCTGGCTTAGCCGGGGGCTTGACTAAGGCCACCTTATGGAGCCTCAGGGCAGGGGTGGGGCGTGGTGGTCAGACCTTAGAGAAGAGCCAGAAATGGCTCGTGAGCGACATCTCGAACCTTGGAGAAACTACCTTTGGCCTCAGATCTCATTTTATCTTCTCTGCTGGCAAACCAGCTCTCCTGCTTTTGGCCCCAGGGTAAGAACAGCGGCCAAGTTTGGGGGCTGTGGGGTTGTGTGGTGCTCTGGCCTCTGAGTGGAGCAGGAGCAGAGAATCAAAGCCGGCTGTGGCAGCTGTGAAGGAGGCATGTGCCCTGCAGGCCCTCCAGCAAAGCAAGGAGACCTGCACAGACCGCGGGGCTGCCGGCAGGGAGGGGAGGGGCTTCCTGGGTCTAGTAGGGGCAGCTGATGAGAGCTGCAGGCTGAAGTCTCTGGGTCTCTGGGCACGGTCACCGCATGAGTCTGCTGGGTCTACGGGTGTCTCCTCAGCTCCGAGTATACAACTGGAAAGAACCGTCTGGAACAAGAATTGTTCAGGTGAGACGGATGCACTGAAGGCCCTGAGGCTGCATCCCTTTCTTGCCAGGATGGTCAGCAGGAAGCAGTGCTGCGTTCCTGGAGGAAGGGCAATGATCAATCCACGCAGGCCAAGGGGAGGTAAAGAGGGTGCTCCCCGCGCATCTAGGCTGTGGTCCCGTAGGGCTGTCTCTTATACACATCTCAACAATACCACTTTTTCTGTAATTCCTTACTCCTTACGAGGCTTTTTAAAATAGATTATCTCAATTTTTTACTACAAACTTAGGTCCACTTTCCACAGAGCTATGGCCTTTGGGTGTGTTATGCACATCACTTGTGTCATCCTGACCCTAGTCTTGTGCAGTGAGTGCTCTTACTATCCTTGGAGTAGGGGCTCCTGAGACCACCCCAGACTTGATGACTTGCTGGGAGGTCTGAGGACTCAATGTGTGGGCTCATCACATAGAAGGAGGACAAGGCCAGCAGAGGGATATGCACCTGGCAAAGGGGGAGATGATGCAGCTGCCAGCCCCCTCCCACCCCACCCCCCACGCCCCACCGAGGGCCGCACAGCCATGTGGATGCGCCTCAAAAACAGTGTCCTGGGTTTCTGTGGAGGGCCAGTCACACAGGCAGTCTGCCTGGTACAGACCCAAATTCCTAACTCCCAGAGGAAAGTAGGTGTGGGCGCCAGGGGCCACTCCTACCACTTGATGTTAGCAGGAGCCCTCCCCAGCCCGGGTCCCAGGTGCCAGCCAAGGGCCAGCCTATCGGCAGCCTCCCAGGCCTGCAGTGAGCCCTTCTCTGCAGCCATCATGTCCAGGGTTACGCAGGTGGTTACAGATCCAGTTCAGACCCAGGCAGCTGGGCTTCAGAACTGCACTGCCCCAAGTGAGGCCAGGTCAGTTTTGAGGACTGGCAGGTTTGTGGGCTGATGTGAGGTGCTCGCCTCCACCTGAGGAACCCCAAGAGCAGCTTTGCTCTCAACAGGGCTCTGGTCCTGCTGGCTTAGCCGGGGGCTTGACTAAGGCCACCTTATGGAGCCTCAGGGCAGGGGTGGGGCGTGGTGGTCAGACCTTAGAGAAGAGCCAGAAATGGCTCGTGAGCGACATCTCGAACCTTGGAGAAACTACCTTTGGCCTCAGATCTCATTTTATCTTCTCTGCTGGCAAACCAGCTCTCCTGCTTTTGGCCCCAGGGTAAGAACAGCGGCCAAGTTTGGGGGCTGTGGGGTTGTGTGGTGCTCTGGCCTCTGAGTGGAGCAGGAGCAGAGAATCAAAGCCGGCTGTGGCAGCTGTGAAGGAGGCATGTGCCCTGCAGGCCCTCCAGCAAAGCAAGGAGACCTGCACAGACCGCGGGGCTGCCGGCAGGGAGGGGAGGGGCTTCCTGGGTCTAGTAGGGGCAGCTGATGAGAGCTGCAGGCTGAAGTCTCTGGGTCTCTGGGCACGGTCACCGCATGAGTCTGCTGGGTCTACGGGTGTCTCCTCAGCTCCGAGTATACAACTGGAAAGAACCGTCTGGAACAAGAATTGTTCAGGTGAGACGGATGCACTGAAGGCCCTGAGGCTGCATCCCTTTCTTGCCAGGATGGTCAGCAGGAAGCAGTGCTGCGTTCCTGGAGGAAGGGCAATGATCAATCCACGCAGGCCAAGGGGAGGTAAAGAGGGTGCTCCCCGCGCATCTAGGCTGTGGTCCCGTAGGGCTGTCTCTTATACACATCTCAACAATACCACTTTTTCTGTAATTCCTTACTCCTTACGAGGCTTTTTAAAATAGATTATCTCAATTTTTTACTACAAACTTAGGTCCACTTTCCACAGAGCTATGGCCTTTGGGTGTGTTATGCACATCACTTGTGTCATCCTGACCCTAGTCTTGTGCAGTGAGTGCTCTTACTATCCTTGGAGTAGGGGCTCCTGAGACCACCCCAGACTTGATGACTTGCTGGGAGGTCTGAGGACTCAATGTGTGGGCTCATCACATAGAAGGAGGACAAGGCCAGCAGAGGGATATGCACCTGGCAAAGGGGGAGATGATGCAGCTGCCAGCCCCCTCCCACCCCACCCCCCACGCCCCACCGAGGGCCGCACAGCCATGTGGATGCGCCTCAAAAACAGTGTCCTGGGTTTCTGTGGAGGGCCAGTCACACAGGCAGTCTGCCTGGTACAGACCCAAATTCCTAACTCCCAGAGGAAAGTAGGTGTGGGCGCCAGGGGCCACTCCTACCACTTGATGTTAGCAGGAGCCCTCCCCAGCCCGGGTCCCAGGTGCCAGCCAAGGGCCAGCCTATCGGCAGCCTCCCAGGCCTGCAGTGAGCCCTTCTCTGCAGCCATCATGTCCAGGGTTACGCAGGTGGTTACAGATCCAGTTCAGACCCAGGCAGCTGGGCTTCAGAACTGCACTGCCCCAAGTGAGGCCAGGTCAGTTTTGAGGACTGGCAGGTTTGTGGGCTGATGTGAGGTGCTCGCCTCCACCTGAGGAACCCCAAGAGCAGCTTTGCTCTCAACAGGGCTCTGGTCCTGCTGGCTTAGCCGGGGGCTTGACTAAGGCCACCTTATGGAGCCTCAGGGCAGGGGTGGGGCGTGGTGGTCAGACCTTAGAGAAGAGCCAGAAATGGCTCGTGAGCGACATCTCGAACCTTGGAGAAACTACCTTTGGCCTCAGATCTCATTTTATCTTCTCTGCTGGCAAACCAGCTCTCCTGCTTTTGGCCCCAGGGTAAGAACAGCGGCCAAGTTTGGGGGCTGTGGGGTTGTGTGGTGCTCTGGCCTCTGAGTGGAGCAGGAGCAGAGAATCAAAGCCGGCTGTGGCAGCTGTGAAGGAGGCATGTGCCCTGCAGGCCCTCCAGCAAAGCAAGGAGACCTGCACAGACCGCGGGGCTGCCGGCAGGGAGGGGAGGGGCTTCCTGGGTCTAGTAGGGGCAGCTGATGAGAGCTGCAGGCTGAAGTCTCTGGGTCTCTGGGCACGGTCACCGCATGAGTCTGCTGGGTCTACGGGTGTCTCCTCAGCTCCGAGTATACAACTGGAAAGAACCGTCTGGAACAAGAATTGTTCAGGTGAGACGGATGCACTGAAGGCCCTGAGGCTGCATCCCTTTCTTGCCAGGATGGTCAGCAGGAAGCAGTGCTGCGTTCCTGGAGGAAGGGCAATGATCAATCCACGCAGGCCAAGGGGAGGTAAAGAGGGTGCTCCCCGCGCATCTAGGCTGTGGTCCCGTAGGGCTGTCTCTTATACACATCTCAACAATACCACTTTTTCTGTAATTCCTTACTCCTTACGAGGCTTTTTAAAATAGATTATCTCAATTTTTTACTACAAACTTAGGTCCACTTTCCACAGAGCTATGGCCTTTGGGTGTGTTATGCACATCACTTGTGTCATCCTGACCCTAGTCTTGTGCAGTGAGTGCTCTTACTATCCTTGGAGTAGGGGCTCCTGAGACCACCCCAGACTTGATGACTTGCTGGGAGGTCTGAGGACTCAATGTGTGGGCTCATCACATAGAAGGAGGACAAGGCCAGCAGAGGGATATGCACCTGGCAAAGGGGGAGATGATGCAGCTGCCAGCCCCCTCCCACCCCACCCCCCACGCCCCACCGAGGGCCGCACAGCCATGTGGATGCGCCTCAAAAACAGTGTCCTGGGTTTCTGTGGAGGGCCAGTCACACAGGCAGTCTGCCTGGTACAGACCCAAATTCCTAACTCCCAGAGGAAAGTAGGTGTGGGCGCCAGGGGCCACTCCTACCACTTGATGTTAGCAGGAGCCCTCCCCAGCCCGGGTCCCAGGTGCCAGCCAAGGGCCAGCCTATCGGCAGCCTCCCAGGCCTGCAGTGAGCCCTTCTCTGCAGCCATCATGTCCAGGGTTACGCAGGTGGTTACAGATCCAGTTCAGACCCAGGCAGCTGGGCTTCAGAACTGCACTGCCCCAAGTGAGGCCAGGTCAGTTTTGAGGACTGGCAGGTTTGTGGGCTGATGTGAGGTGCTCGCCTCCACCTGAGGAACCCCAAGAGCAGCTTTGCTCTCAACAGGGCTCTGGTCCTGCTGGCTTAGCCGGGGGCTTGACTAAGGCCACCTTATGGAGCCTCAGGGCAGGGGTGGGGCGTGGTGGTCAGACCTTAGAGAAGAGCCAGAAATGGCTCGTGAGCGACATCTCGAACCTTGGAGAAACTACCTTTGGCCTCAGATCTCATTTTATCTTCTCTGCTGGCAAACCAGCTCTCCTGCTTTTGGCCCCAGGGTAAGAACAGCGGCCAAGTTTGGGGGCTGTGGGGTTGTGTGGTGCTCTGGCCTCTGAGTGGAGCAGGAGCAGAGAATCAAAGCCGGCTGTGGCAGCTGTGAAGGAGGCATGTGCCCTGCAGGCCCTCCAGCAAAGCAAGGAGACCTGCACAGACCGCGGGGCTGCCGGCAGGGAGGGGAGGGGCTTCCTGGGTCTAGTAGGGGCAGCTGATGAGAGCTGCAGGCTGAAGTCTCTGGGTCTCTGGGCACGGTCACCGCATGAGTCTGCTGGGTCTACGGGTGTCTCCTCAGCTCCGAGTATACAACTGGAAAGAACCGTCTGGAACAAGAATTGTTCAGGTGAGACGGATGCACTGAAGGCCCTGAGGCTGCATCCCTTTCTTGCCAGGATGGTCAGCAGGAAGCAGTGCTGCGTTCCTGGAGGAAGGGCAATGATCAATCCACGCAGGCCAAGGGGAGGTAAAGAGGGTGCTCCCCGCGCATCTAGGCTGTGGTCCCGTAGGGCTGTCTCTTATACACATCTCAACAATACCACTTTTTCTGTAATTCCTTACTCCTTACGAGGCTTTTTAAAATAGATTATCTCAATTTTTTACTACAAACTTAGGTCCACTTTCCACAGAGCTATGGCCTTTGGGTGTGTTATGCACATCACTTGTGTCATCCTGACCCTAGTCTTGTGCAGTGAGTGCTCTTACTATCCTTGGAGTAGGGGCTCCTGAGACCACCCCAGACTTGATGACTTGCTGGGAGGTCTGAGGACTCAATGTGTGGGCTCATCACATAGAAGGAGGACAAGGCCAGCAGAGGGATATGCACCTGGCAAAGGGGGAGATGATGCAGCTGCCAGCCCCCTCCCACCCCACCCCCCACGCCCCACCGAGGGCCACACAGCCATGTGGATGCGCCTCAAAAACAGTGTCCTGGGTTTCTGTGGAGGGCCAGTCACACAGGCAGTCTGCCTGGTACAGACCCAAATTCCTAACTCCCAGAGGAAAGTAGGTGTGGGCGCCAGGGGCCACTCCTACCACTTGATGTTAGCAGGAGCCCTCCCCAGCCCGGGTCCCAGGTGCCAGCCAAGGGCCAGCCTATTGGCAGCCTCCCAGGCCTGCAGTGAGCCCTTCTCTGCAGCCATCATGTCCAGGGTTACGCAGGTGGTTACAGATCCAGTTCAGACCCAGGCAGCTGGGCTTCAGAACTGCACTGCCCCAAGTGAGGCCAGGTCAGTTTTGAGGACTGGCAGGTTTGTGGGCTGATGTGAGGTGCTCGCCTCCACCTGAGGAACCCCAAGAGCAGCTTTGCTCTCAACAGGGCTCTGGTCCTGCTGGCTTAGCCGGGGGCTTGACTAAGGCCACCTTATGGAGCCTCAGGGCAGGGGTGGGGCGTGGTGGTCAGACCTTAGAGAAGAGCCAGAAATGGCTCGTGAGCGACATCTCGAACCTTGGAGAAACTACCTTTGGCCTCAGATCTCATTTTATCTTCTCTGCTGGCAAACCAGCTCTCCTGCTTTTGGCCCCAGGGTAAGAACAGCGGCCAAGTTTGGGGGCTGTGGGGTTGTGTGGTGCTCTGGCCTCTGAGTGGAGCAGGAGCAGAGAATCAAAGCCGGCTGTGGCAGCTGTGAAGGAGGCATGTGCCCTGCAGGCCCTCCAGCAAAGCAAGGAGACCTGCACAGACCGCGGGGCTGCCGGCAGGGAGGGGAGGGGCTTCCTGGGTCTAGTAGGGGCAGCTGATGAGAGCTGCAGGCTGAAGTCTCTGGGTCTCTGGGCACGGTCACTGCATGAGTCTGCTGGGTCTACGGGTGTCTCCTCAGCTCCGAGTATACAACTGGAAAGAACCGTCTGGAACAAGAATTGTTCAGGTGAGACGGATGCACTGAAGGCCCTGAGGCTGCATCCCTTTCTTGCCAGGATGGTCAGCAGGAAGCAGTGCTGCGTTCCTGGAGGAAGGGCAATGATCAATCCACGCAGGCCAAGGGGAGGTAAAGAGGGTGCTCCCCGCGCATCTAGGCTGTGGTCCCGTAGGGTCTGTCGGTCCCCATTGTCTCCCCATTCCATTCAATGTCTGGCCTGGCAAGACTGGGTGGGTTTAGGCAGGTGACAGCACCTCAGGCCCCTCGAGCAGCCCAGTTGAGCTGCCATGTGGCATGCTGCCGGCGCCCTTGGCACTCTGTCCTCTTCCCCTGTGGAGTGTGGTTTGCCCTTGTGTGGGCGCTCTGCTGTCTGCCACACGAGAAGTACAAGGGTGGTCCTGGCCCTGGTTCGCACCCATGGTCACATTCACCGCCAGCATCACTGGGCATCCTTAGGACCACCAGTCTTGGGCTGGGCAGGTGCAGGGAAAACCCACCAGGCTGCAAGCAGCGTATTCAGTGTTGGGGCTGAGTGAGGCCTCAGCAAGTGAGTTCAGTGCCCTGGGATGAGTGGGAGGCATAGGTCCCACGTGGGCCACCTGTGCGCCTCTTAAGTGCTCCAGACGAGCCTCCCAGGCTCTTCAGTTTCACAGAAGTGGGCTACTCCTCAGGGTGGGGTGGGGGCAGTTGGGAGTGCTCTCCACCAGCAGACTCCTCTGTGCCCACCCCTGCCGTAGATCTCAGGTCCTGTGTCGCCACAGTCTGCCTGGGCTCTTCTCTCCAACAGCTGCTGGGCTCAGCCTCACATGTGCCCGGTCATACCTGCTGACTACCCAGAGGCCAGGTCTCATTGAAAAACTTCCAGAGACACAAACAGCAGAAGCTACTCTACTCTTCAGAATTAGAACAAAATCCTTTCAAAATTTTGCCCTGTGCTTCCCAAGAGTCTTGCAATAACAAAGTCCACGCGGCTGAAATAGAAGCCAGTGAGACTTGACCAGCACAACATGTGAGGAGATGTGCAGGGGTGAGCAAAGGGCAGAGCTGACGAGCGCAGGGAGTAGAAGCTGCCACGTTGTCACTCCAGCCCACTCTGTGCGTCACTGCTTTCCCAAAGACCCAGGGGCTCTTCCTGATCCAGGGATCGAACCCACTTTTCCTGTGGCCCCTGCACTGGGCGGCAGATTCTTCACCACTGAGCCACCTGGGAAGCCCTGTGGAATACTATATATATTTGGTTTTGTTCACTTAAGTCATGTCCNCAGGAAGCAGTGCTGCGTTCCTGGAGGAAGGGCAATGATCAATCCACGCAGGCCAAGGGGAGGTAAAGAGGGTGCTCCCCGCGCATCTAGGCTGTGGTCCCGTAGGGTCTGTCGGTCCCCATTGTCTCCCCATTCCATTCAATGTCTGGCCTGGCAAGACTGGGTGGGTTTAGGCAGGTGACAGCACCTCAGGCCCCTCGAGCAGCCCAGTTGAGCTGCCATGTGGCATGCTGCCGGCGCCCTTGGCACTCTGTCCTCTTCCCCTGTGGAGTGTGGTTTGCCCTTGTGTGGGCGCTCTGCTGTCTGCCACACGAGAAGTACAAGGGTGGTCCTGGCCCTGGTTCGCACCCATGGTCACATTCACCGCCAGCATCACTGGGCATCCTTAGGACCACCAGTCTTGGGCTGGGCAGGTGCAGGGAAAACCCACCAGGCTGCAAGCAGCGTATTCAGTGTTGGGGCTGAGTGAGGCCTCAGCAAGTGAGTTCAGTGCCCTGGGATGAGTGGGAGGCATAGGTCCCACGTGGGCCACCTGTGCGCCTCTTAAGTGCTCCAGACGAGCCTCCCAGGCTCTTCAGTTTCACAGAAGTGGGCTACTCCTCAGGGTGGGGTGGGGGCAGTTGGGAGTGCTCTCCACCAGCAGACTCCTCTGTGCCCACCCCTGCCGTAGATCTCAGGTCCTGTGTCGCCACAGTCTGCCTGGGCTCTTCTCTCCAACAGCTGCTGGGCTCAGCCTCACATGTGCCCGGTCATACCTGCTGACTACCCAGAGGCCAGGTCTCATTGAAAAACTTCCAGAGACACAAACAGCAGAAGCTACTCTACTCTTCAGAATTAGAACAAAATCCTTTCAAAATTTTGCCCTGTGCTTCCCAAGAGTCTTGCAATAACAAAGTCCACGCGGCTGAAATAGAAGCCAGTGAGACTTGACCAGCACAACATGTGAGGAGATGTGCAGGGGTGAGCAAAGGGCAGAGCTGACGAGCGCAGGGAGTAGAAGCTGCCACGTTGTCACTCCAGCCCACTCTGTGCGTCACTGCTTTCCCAAAGACCCAGGGGCTCTTCCTGATCCAGGGATCGAACCCACTTTTCCTGTGGCCCCTGCACTGGGCGGCAGATTCTTCACCACTGAGCCACCTGGGAAGCCCTGTGGAATACTATATATATTTGGTTTTGTTCACTTAAGTCATGTCCGACTCTGTGACACCATGGGCTGTACCACACCAGGCTTCCCCCTTCACCAACTCCCAGAGCTTGCTCAAACTCACGTCCATCTAGTCAGCGATGCCATCCAACCAGCTCATCCTCTGTCGTCCTTTCTCCTGCTTTGATCTTTGCCAGCATCAAGGTTTTTCCCAATGAGTCAAGTCTTCCCATCAGGTGGTTCAAGTATTGGAGCTTAAGCCTCAGCATCAGTCTTTCCAATGAACGCCCAGGACTGATCTTTAGGATGGACTGGTTGGATTTCCTGGCAGTCCAAGGAACTCTCAAGAGTCTTCTCCAACACCACAGTTCAAAAGCATCAATTCTTCGGTGCTCAGCTTTTTTCACAGTCTAACTCTTACATCCATACATGACCACAGGAAAAACCATAGCCTTTACTAGACGGACCTTTGTTGGCAAAGTAATTAATGTCTCTGCTTTTTAATATGCTGTCTAGGTTGGTCATAACTTTCCTTCAGAGGAGTAAGCGTCTTTTAATTTCATGGCTGCAGTAACAGCCTGCAGTGAATCTGGAGCCCAAGAAAATAAAATCTGTCACTGCTTCCACTTTTCCCTTCTTTGCCATGAAGTGATGGGACTAGATGCTATGATCTTGGTTTTCTGAATGTTGAGTTTTAAGGCAGCTTTTTCACTCTCCTCTTTCACTCCCATCAAGAGGCTGTTACTTTCTCTTTGCTTTCTGCCATTAGAGTGATATCTGCATATCTGAGGTTGGTGATAGTTCTTCAGCAGTCTTGATTCCAGCTTGTTACTCATCCAGCCTGGCATTCCACATGATGTACTCTGCATATAAATTAAAGAGATTAGAACAGGCAAGGGTCCTGTGGGGGAAGGGGAGAAGTGGGTGAAGTTTTTGTTTAAATAAATCATTTTAACAAAGGAATACAAATGGCCAACAGGCATTTGAACACGCCCAGTTTCATGAACATCTAGGAAATGCAAGTTAATGCATGACCTTTTTTTCATCCATTAGATTAAAAAAGAATACCATATCTGAATAAGCCACACTTCTGTTTTATTAGCATTAATATTTAATTACCTTAATATGCAGCACTCTGCACAAACCTGATCTTAGTAGAAACCAGGTCCAAACATTGGAATTAACCACTCCTGAAGCTCCAGGACTCAGCTGCCAGAAGGCGCACCCCGAGCCCAGGGTCAGTGGAGGTGGGAGCAGGGGAGGCATCAGAGCCAGAGGTCACCCACTGCTCTGGGCTCAGCCTGGCACCAGTGAGCCCTCGCCTGCCACTTGCAGGCCGGAGGGCAGGAAGAGCCATTAACCCGCAAAGCCAATGTCCTCGCTGGACAGGAGTTTAAATATTCATACGGGGCAGCGTGGCAGACCCCTGGACCCTGCAGCCCGGGGCCCGGTGCGTCCCTCGCCTTCACTCCCCTTGGCTGGTCGCTTTCATCCGTGTGTCCAGAGAGGTGTCTGTCCTCCCGCGCTCACACTGGCCTGTCCTCCCAGCACCTGAGCGCCGGTCCCGCCCCTGCAGCTCACTCGACCCCCTACTGCCTGAGCTGCTCCTCGGCTCCCACTGTTGGGCATCCAGCCTGCTCCCCCGCAACCCTGAGCATAGGGCTCAGTAAGACCTCCGTTCTCTCTTTGCTCCCAGGGAGAGGGCGGAGTCAGGGCCGCGCTCGGCAGCACCTGGGTGTTTTCACCAGGAGGCGCCCAGTTGGTGGGCAGGGGGAAACCCGGGGCGGGGACCCCGGAGGCCGAGCTGCTGACGCACCCGCCTCGGACCTGCAGGGTCTACTCCATCTGCTTCAGCACTCTGGAGAAGTTTTCTAGAGCGGTTTTGAAAGCTTGCAGCAAGAAAGCTCCGAGTTCATTGCTGGTTTCCTGAATGTCCGGGTCGAAACTCCCGAAGAGAGGTGTGGAGACCTGGATGTCCTCCCGGCCGGCGCGCAGCAGCACCGCGCGCAGGTCTGCCGCAATGGTGTCGTATTTTTGCTGGTCGAACTTGGACATGGCCAGCTCGTCCTGGGGGTAGGCGCTGCCCTCGGGGTAGCAGTCCCGGGGCACTGGGAACTCCACGCACTGCAGCCGGGGGAGCTCGCAGAGTGCGGTGAAGAGGCGCCGGAGCGCGCGGCCCGACAGCGGGTTCCCCAGGAAGCGCAGCTCCCGCAGCCGGCGGCAGGTGCCCAGCGCCAGGCTCAGCGCGCCCACGTGCCGGTCCTCGAGGCCGCACTCCTCCAGGGTCAGGGCCCTCAGCGTAGGGGCTGCCCGGCCCAGCAGCCGGTGGAAGGTGGCCGGGAACAGGTCCACCAGGCAGTGCCCGCTGAGGTCCAGCACCTCCAGGTGGGCCGCGTGGATGCCGTTCGCCAAGAAGGTCATGTCTTCGTGGTTCAGGGCGCAGTTGCCCACGTCCAGCACTCTCAGCGGCGTCCGGAGGGGGCTGCGGGCAAGGTGGGAAATAGCGGCTGAGAGCAGGCCCCGGGGTGCTCTGGAGCCTTGGAGTGAATCCTGTTTCAGCACAGCAGACTGCGGCTCAGAGCCGCTCCCACCTACCTGGGACTCCACTCAGCCTGAGAGCAGGACTGTTTTTCATTTTTAAGCAGTTGAACAAATCAAAATGAGAATATTTTGCGACTTGTGAAAATGATATGAAATTCAAGTTTCAGTGCCTGAAATCAAGTATAATCTGAACACAGCAAGACCTTCCTGTACCTCCTGCCTGCGGCTGCCCAGGTGCAACAGAAGGGCCAAGTCACTGGACAGTGTGCAGCCTCCTGCAGTAGAGGCGCGACTGTACCTGAAGACAGGCCAGGTCTTTGTCCTCAGCCACCAGAGTGGTCAGTCTCTTTTGTCAGCAGGGCCCTGTGGTGTTCACAAGCTTGTTGTGGGGCCGTGAAGTGCCTGTGAATTGTCAGGAAATGAAACCCTGGCTTGGCTCCGAATGAAGGGCTGGAGCACACAGGTTTTTAGGTCAGGGAGGGGTCCATTCTTAGCTTGCCAGGGAACTGAAGACCCTCCTGTGCTCTGAGTAGGAGTCCTTGCCCTGCTCAGCGGCTCTCACAGACCCACACCCGCCCTGGGGATTCCTGGCCTGGGTCTGGGGTCCCTGGGCTGAGCACCCAGTGCCAGGACGTGGGGGTCCCCTCTCCACCTGCCTGCTGGTTCATTCTCCCACCTCACCCTGCATCTGTACCCTGGGCCTGGAGCTCCTGCGGACTTCCAGCTGCTGACACAGCAGCATGCCTGATGTCCACCCACCCACCCACCGCGGCTCTGCGGGCTGTGGCTCAGGCCCTGAGCTGTGTGGAGTGTTTCCACCGCCATCTCTCTCATGCCCACATCCATCCATAAGGGGCCCTCTCCCCAGCTGCCCTTCCACAACCTTTAGGGGGCCTCCTGTGTGGAAAAGAGTCAAAGGGCAGGCCTGACTGCCCACATGTGTCTGGGAGTTCGGATTTGGGAAAGGGCCCCCCGCCGTCACCCGGAAAGGGGGCCCTGGCCTGAGCTGTCCGCACAAGCGATGTGGTGCCTGCTGACACAGGCCTCCTGGGATCTGAAATCTCGGTGCATGCCAGGCCGAGGTGCCCTCCCAACCATCCCCCAGTGAAACCCCTGGGCCTGGGTCTCCAATGTGCTCCCATGTGTCCGGAAAGGCGGGCCCCGAGCCCACACACAGACACGACGGCCATGTGGCAGCGCCTGGGGTCCTCGGGACAGCCCTGTGCTTGTGGTGCCTGGGGGAGCGCACTCATGACCAGACGCCCCGGCACAAGCCCACAGGGCCGTCTCGTTGGCTCCGCCCCGACACCACCTGTCTTCCCGAAGCTCTGCACACTCGGGCTTCAGTCAGCTGGTCGCTGAGAGCCTGTCCAAAGCCCCAGAAGGCGCAGGTGTGCCGTGAGTCAGGCCTAAGTGGGAGGGAGGCAAACAGGTGTGTGCCCGTCATCACAGCCGTCTGCTTTTTGTAAAGCATCCCGGCAGCGAGTCTTCCCAGGGAGTCACCAGCCTGGGAGTCGTGGGAGGCCTGCCCTGTCTGCTGGTCTTTCCGTCTCTCCACCCGGGTCTGCTGTGTGAGCCAAGGGAGCCAGGGCAGCCCTTGTCCTGTGGGGCTGATCGCCGCAAGTCGGGCTCAGGGCTTCCAGGGCTTGACCTGGCTCTTCCCTCCCCCGTTCCTCTCCCCTGCTCCCTTCCTCACCTGTCCTTCAGCCCCCAGCCCAGGCTGCACCCTCTGTGTCTCCCAGAGCCGGCTTCAGCCCCGGCTCAGGCCCTTCACCTTCAGGGTTCCTGCTGGTTCACTCTCCCCTGGCCCTCCACTCACTCAGGGGCCAGGTCTCCGCTCAAAGTTCACCTTGGAAACCGACCTTCCCTGACCACACGGCTGTCTACTCCCTCCCACTTAGGCCTGACACACTACACACCTGGACTTTCTGGGGCTTTGGACGGGCTCTCAGCGAGTGTGCAGAGCAGAGGGTCAGGGGAGACACGCGAGGTCAGGGCAGGGCCAGCGAGATGGCCCTGTGGGTTTGTGCCAGGTCATCTGGTTGTGAACACGCTTCCCCAGGCACCACAAACGCAGGGCTGTCCCGAGGGTCCCAGGGCTGCCACACGGCAGTAGTGTTTGTGTGTGGGTTCAGGGCCCACCTTTCCTGAGCTGGGCAGCTACCTGGTTGAGGAGCCGGGGTGGGGGATGGGGCGGGGAGCCCAGGTACCCCAGGGAATAGAGGCCGTGCAGGCCCTGGCCAGCCACTGCATAAAGGAAAAATTCTGGAAAGCCAAGGGCTCCCTAAACTAGAGAAGACATCCTCACAGTCATTGGCTCAAGAAACGATAAGTTATTTTCCATAATTTTTGCAAGTATATTCATAGCTGGTGGCCACCAAGGTGGCGATCCTCGGGGGTGCCCTCCTCTGGCCTGCTGACTGGCCCTCACCACACCGTGAGCTGCAGCCTCAGTCTCACACTCTGCAGGGAAGGCTACAGGAGCCAGAGGGCTTGTGGAGGGTCCATGAGCCAAGGAGCTGAGGCCTCCTGTAGCTCAGATGGTAAAGAATCCGCCTGCAATGCGGAAGACCCCAGTTTGATTCTTGGGTTGGGAAGATCCCCTGGAGAAGGGACAGAATCCACTTGCAATACAGGAGACCTGGGTTCAATCCCTGGGTTGGGAAGATACCCTGGAGAAGGGAAAGGCTACCCACTCCAGTATTCCGGCCTGGAGAATTTCATGGACTGGAATCCAGGAGAATTCCATAGAGTCCATGGGTTGTAGAGTCAGACACGACCGAGTGACTTGCACTTTTCACTTTTTTTCACTGACAGCCATGGGAATGAGCTTAAGCCCCAGCACTGGGATGATTCGTCACACTAACAGGTCATTAATAATACACTGTGATAGAGTTACTTCTATGTTGCCTGCTTGCTATTCAGGACTCTTGTCTTTTCCTTACCAACTAGAGAGTCTCCTTTGAGGCATGGGACTTCCAGGTGGCCCCCAACGCCAGTCCCAGCTGGGCTTCCTCCCTCCCCATGGGTCCTCTCTGGCTGCTCTGGGCTGGGCAAAATCCACAGGGACCTGGCCTTGTGCCTCATACGTAACCAGGTCTGTGCACAGCCCCGGGCTGCGCTGACCTGGGCCAAGGGGCTGAGGGCAGATCCCACCCCCGCCCCCTCCTTCCGGTCACCCCAGACTCACCCAAGCAGTGTCTGCAGCTTCCCGGTCAGCGTGGAGAAGGCCACGTGCAGCTCCGTGAGCTGCGTCATCCTGCTGAGCGCCCAGGCGATGGAGGCGAGCAGGGGCTCCTCGCCGTCAGGGGCAGGAGTGCTGGCGGGGGGAGCGTCAAAGGCCTTGGCTGGCAGGGTAAGTGAGACCAGCCGCGGGAAGCCCCCCTGGGCCAGCAGCTGCTGCACGTGGCCCGCGTGCAGACGCACGTTGTGCACCACCTCCAGCCGGCGCAGCTCGCGGGGCCCCGCCAGGTGCAGCACGTGAAGCAGCCGCCCTGGGTCCAGGCTGTCCGCCCGCAGCGAGAGGCAGCGCACGCGCAGAGGGCCGGGACCCGCCGGCCCCAGGGCGCGCGCCACCGCCTCAAAGTTGCCCGCGGTGACGAAGACGTCGGCCAGGACCTCGACGGGGCGCCGGGTGGCGCAGGGCTGCTCCTGAAGCTCGCAGCAGGTCCTGGCCAGCAGCTGCGTCCGGCCCCACCTGCCCAGCGCCTGCCCGCAGGGGCATCTCTGCACCTGCACATCTCGGATGCCTGTGAGGTCAGCCACCCGCAGCCGCCGGCAGCCCCCGGCCTGGAGCACGTGATCGGCCAGGCCGTGCACGCAGGCCTCCAGGCAGGCCCGGCAGGCCCGGTCCCGCAGGTCCCCTGCGTGGTCCGCGCTCGGACCCAGCAGAGGGCCCAGCCGGAACTCCTCCAGCGGCCAGTGCTCGAGAAGAAGGCGGATCACGGCGGACTGCTCCAGCAGGTAGCTGGCTTTGAAGAGCAGCGGGTATAGATTGTGGGCCACAGCGTCCAGGCTCTGCTGGGCCCCCGGTGGGTGGGACACCAGGGCCTCCGCGGAGATGAAGCGCAGCGACTGCATGGCCCACCTGCGGTCGCCGGGACTAACCCCCTGTGCTTCTGCCGAAGACCAGCCCCCTTCTCGCCTATTTTTAGCTGCAGCTGCTGCAAGCAGCTTGCCTTAGACAGGGTGGGGAGCCAACCCTCTGGTCATCTGATGGCTATTTTTGTCCTGGGCGCCCATTTGGCTGCAGCTGTGGAGGCGTCTGGCTGCGGCTGGCCTGACTTGAAGGTGCTCAGTTGGGGAAAGCTGAACTCGTCTGGTGCTTGGCTGGGGGAGGGCGCGGGCCCCCCGGAATTGCCGCCAGTGTTCACTTCCAGTGTGGCCTGTCCTAGGGGCACCCATCCCCTCCAGGGAGTGGGTCTGCCCCAGCCCTGGGCCGGCTCCTCAGCTGGAGGGACCAAGCCTTTCCTTGGACCCCTGGGCCCGAATCCCTCCCTTGGCTCCGCGTCCAGAGTCAGGGATGTGGCAATGAGCACAGGCTGGCCTCTCCAACAACTGTCTCCTGATTTTAGGAGAAGATAAAGGCCCCTGAGGGGCCTAACCCTAACCCGACTTCATTGTTAGTGAGAACCCAGGCTGGGAGCCATCCCCCGCCATCCCACACTTGCCTGCGCCTCCACTGGTCCATGTGCCCCCAGCTGTGGGGCCTCCCTGGACAGAACCCGCTGCAGCCCCAGGACCCATGCAATATGCGGGGCTGCAGGTGAGGTGGGGACCTGGGATCCTGACGCTCCCACAGCCTGGAGCCTGGTTCCTCACTCTGGAGGGTGGCAGAGCGTGTACCCCTGAACACGCGAGTATGCTGAGCTAAGGGCTCTTGGATGCCCTTCCTGAACGCAGGAAGGTGAGCCGCCTTCTCTGAACTGGGCGGAGAGAGGCAGTCTCGTCACCGGAGAGGGTGTCAGGACAGCCCCTTGGTAGGGATGCTGCCTTGAGTGTTGAGTTGCTTTTCCACGGTCACCTCGTCTCTCAGCCCAGAAACACTTAGGCCACTGGGTCTTCATCTCCTTATGAGGGCTTCCATGAAATAAATCTATGTGCTTTTCTCTTGTGAATCTGTTCTTTGTTACAGAGCCCCAAAAGACAGCCCAAGATGGGCAGGGAAAAAAATCCTTCCTACAGCTCCCAGCTCTGACGGACATTAGATCATCATCCAGTGACTTGAAGGTGCACACTACCTCTACCCTGACTTCAGCATCATTTAGGAGCTGATAGACTCTCCAGATGATCGCTGAGCTAGGGAGGGGACACGGTGGACAGAGAGAGAGACAGAAAAACAGAGAGTCAGAGACACACCAAGACAAATCAAGAGACANCCCTGTGCTTCTGCCGAAGACCAGCCCCCTTCTCGCCTATTTTTAGCTGCAGCTGCTGCAAGCAGCTTGCCTTAGACAGGGTGGGGAGCCAACCCTCTGGTCATCTGATGGCTATTTTTGTCCTGGGCGCCCATTTGGCTGCAGCTGTGGAGGCGTCTGGCTGCGGCTGGCCTGACTTGAAGGTGCTCAGTTGGGGAAAGCTGAACTCGTCTGGTGCTTGGCTGGGGGAGGGCGCGGGCCCCCCGGAATTGCCGCCAGTGTTCACTTCCAGTGTGGCCTGTCCTAGGGGCACCCATCCCCTCCAGGGAGTGGGTCTGCCCCAGCCCTGGGCCGGCTCCTCAGCTGGAGGGACCAAGCCTTTCCTTGGACCCCTGGGCCCGAATCCCTCCCTTGGCTCCGCGTCCAGAGTCAGGGATGTGGCAATGAGCACAGGCTGGCCTCTCCAACAACTGTCTCCTGATTTTAGGAGAAGATAAAGGCCCCTGAGGGGCCTAACCCTAACCCGACTTCATTGTTAGTGAGAACCCAGGCTGGGAGCCATCCCCCGCCATCCCACACTTGCCTGCGCCTCCACTGGTCCATGTGCCCCCAGCTGTGGGGCCTCCCTGGACAGAACCCGCTGCAGCCCCAGGACCCATGCAATATGCGGGGCTGCAGGTGAGGTGGGGACCTGGGATCCTGACGCTCCCACAGCCTGGAGCCTGGTTCCTCACTCTGGAGGGTGGCAGAGCGTGTACCCCTGAACACGCGAGTATGCTGAGCTAAGGGCTCTTGGATGCCCTTCCTGAACGCAGGAAGGTGAGCCGCCTTCTCTGAACTGGGCGGAGAGAGGCAGTCTCGTCACCGGAGAGGGTGTCAGGACAGCCCCTTGGTAGGGATGCTGCCTTGAGTGTTGAGTTGCTTTTCCACGGTCACCTCGTCTCTCAGCCCAGAAACACTTAGGCCACTGGGTCTTCATCTCCTTATGAGGGCTTCCATGAAATAAATCTATGTGCTTTTCTCTTGTGAATCTGTTCTTTGTTACAGAGCCCCAAAAGACAGCCCAAGATGGGCAGGGAAAAAAATCCTTCCTACAGCTCCCAGCTCTGACGGACATTAGATCATCATCCAGTGACTTGAAGGTGCACACTACCTCTACCCTGACTTCAGCATCATTTAGGAGCTGATAGACTCTCCAGATGATCGCTGAGCTAGGGAGGGGACACGGTGGACAGAGAGAGAGACAGAAAAACAGAGAGTCAGAGACACACCAAGACAAATCAAGAGACAAGAGGAGGGGAAAGGTGGAAAGGACCCTGGGAGGGGAGGGTCAGGGGCCACTGGATACCAGGAGGTGGAGCCTGGCGGGGGTGCAGGGGCGTGGGGGTGGGGTGGAACATGAGGGTGAGAGTGAGCATAGGGCTGGGGCTGCCATGCCTGGGGACCCACGTGGGCTGGGCCCTCCACTCCTCCACCCAGGTCGGAGCCCCCTCAGGGACAGTTCTGCCTGCTGTTTCCTCAGAGCCTCACCAGGGCCTCCCTTGGGGGGGTTGTGGGGAGGCGTTATGCTCCAGGAGGGACCCCAGTATTGTCAGGCAGGCAATGTGTGTGTGGAAGGTGGTGGGGAACCTCCTCTGATGCCCCCTTCCGCAGGGCAGGAGACAAAGATGTGGACCAGGCAGACCCCAGGGGGCTTCTGCTGCCCAGGGCCCCATCCCCCAAAGTCACGGGGATTGAGGTCCCTGGGGGAGGTATACCGGTTACAACCCCGATTCAGCAGAGCCAGTGAAAGAAGCACACGCATGTATTAGAAAACAGTCCCACTTATTTATGGTCCTAAAGTTTGGAACGGGGCTTCCCAGGGGTCACTAGTGATAAAGAACCCGCCTGCCGATGCAGGAGGCATAAGAGATGCAGGCTCGATTCCTGGGTGGGGAAGGTCCCCTGGAAGAGGGCATGGCAACCCACTGCAGTATTCTTGCCTGGAGAATCCCATGGACAGAGGAGCCTGGTGGGCTACAGTCCAGAGGGTCTTAAAGAATCGGACAAGACTGAATGACTTGGCCCAGCATATAAAGTTTGGCATAGCCAGTGCTGAAGCAGGGTGACAAGGAACAGAATTTACAGTGGCCGGCAGAGCACAAACGTGAGGCCCCTGTCCTGTCCGGGGGGTGACATCTGATGCCGCCCCCCAGGGGGCCTGGGGGGCCTGTGGGAGGAAGCACTTTGAGGGCATCCACTCAGGCTCTCCTCCCTGTGGGGAGGGGCTCAGGGCCGTGTCCACACTGGCAGGACCTCCTTGCAGAGGCTGGCGCGGACCTTCAGCCCCAGCTGCTGTGCCCTTTCCCCACCCCACCTGGGGTCCCCCAGGACACGGGAATGCTGTGTCCTGACTCACGGGTGGAGCCAACTCGAGTGCCACTGGCCGCACAGCTTGTTCGAAGGAAAAGGAATCCACGATCCCAGCTAGACTCGGGTAGCTGCCCCTGCACCCGGGACACCCATCATGGGGGCTGCGCCTGGGGAGAAGGTTCTTTCCAGGGGTTAGGGCCTCATCAGCAGGTGGAAGCTGGTACCATTTACTAAATTGGGAGAAACTTGGGGAGAATAAGACACACTAACCCCGAGATGCTCTTCTGGGATTTGGGGCCTGATCAGAGGTGGAAGTTCATACCAGTTACTAAGATGTGTGAGACTTGGGGAAAGAGGACACGCTCACACTGAAATGCTGTTTAGGGGTGCGGGGCCTGATCAGTGCCTGGAAGGCGGTGCCATTTACTGCCGTGGGCGAGGCTTGGGGAGAAGCAGGCACACTCACGCGGAGACGCTGCTCAGGCCTGTGGTCCTGATCAGTAGGTGGAGGTTGGTACCAGTTACTGATACAGAAGAGACTTGGGGAGAAGAGGACACACTAACATACAGACGCTGTTCAGGGGTTTGGAAGGTGATCGCCAGGTGGAGGTTGGTGCCATTTACTAAGGTGGGAGAGACTTGGGGAGAGGAGGACACAGTGACCCTGAAGTGCTCTTCAGCATGTTGAGTGGACGGATTGCCCCGTGAGCTTGATGCTGAGGGGGAACGCCAGGTTTACAACATTCACATGTAGGGTTAGGGCTTCCCTGCTGGCTCAGAGGGTAGAGAATCCGCCTTCAAGGCAGGAAACCGGGGTTCAATCCCTGGGTCAGGAAGACCCCTGGAGAAGAAAATTGTACCCACTCCAGTACTCTTGCCTGGGAAATGCTGTGGACAGAGAAGCCTCACTGGCTACAGTCCAGGGGGTTGCAGGATCAGACAGGACTGAAGTGACTGAGCGCCAGGCTTAATTATCCCTCCCGCCTAACTGTTTCTCTTTATGACTAACTGGTTTCTAACTTTGTGAGTTGTTCCTGCCTTTAAATTAGTTCATTTGTATGAATTCATAGGCTCATCTGTAGGTGATATCTTACGGTATTTGTCTTTCTGCCTCTGGCTCACTTTGCTCGGTGCGATGGTCTCGGGTCATCCGCGCTGCTGCCGGTGGCGTGCTTTTGTTCTGCTTCATGGCTGAATGATATCCCATTGTGCAATGCGCCACTTGGTCTTCACTGTTCTGTCAATGGGCACTTTGTTTAATGTTTTCACTATTATAAATAGTGCTGCCCTAGAAACAGGGATACATTATCATTTTAAATTTTAGTTTTCTCCAGATCCGAGCCCAGCAGTGGGATTGCCTCACCCTACGGTTGATCTGTGTTTAGTTTTTAAGGAAGCTTCATGCTGTTTTCCATGGTGACTTCACCACATGTCCCCTCACCAAGATGCGGAGGCTCCCCTCTACCCTAACCCTCAGCGCAGGAGAAGATACTCTCACAGTGAGACTGTGGTCAGGGGTTAGTGCCTGATTAGCAAGCGGGAGTTTCGACCACACTCTAGCATGGCAGTGGGCTGGGGAGAAGACACGCTCACCCTGGGATGCTGCTCAGAGTTTGCGGGCCTGGTTGGCAGGTGGAAGTTGGTACCATTTACTAAAATGGGAGCGACTTGGGGAAATGAAGACACACGAGCACTGATATGCTTTCCAGGGGTCCAGGGCCTAGTCAGTAGGTGGAAGTTGGTACCATCGGGAGAAACTTGGGGAGACTGAGGCACACTGACACTCATGTGCTCTTCAGGAATTTGGAGATCTTTTTAATGATGGGCGTTGCGACAAGTGGGAGGTGATTTCTCAGCATGGTTTTGATTTGCGTTGATTCAGTAGTTACTGGAGTGTTTTTGCGTGTGTTCTGATACTTTACTTGTTGTGAATACAATTTACCTCTTGAAACTGGCTTCTTAAAGTCAGCCCTGTTTGAATTATTTTTTGGTAATTAACCCAGGGACGTTGCTTGAGGGCACGTGTCATTTACAGCCCCAAAGGCCTTGCAAATATTAGGTGCCCATCAGTTCCAGCAAGATCAAACCAGGAAGGAGTCAGCTCTGAAAATTCATTGGAAAGACTGATGTTGAAGNGGGTCATCCGCGCTGCTGCCGGTGGCGTGCTTTTGTTCTGCTTCATGGCTGAATGATATCCCATTGTGCAATGCGCCACTTGGTCTTCACTGTTCTGTCAATGGGCACTTTGTTTAATGTTTTCACTATTATAAATAGTGCTGCCCTAGAAACAGGGATACATTATCATTTTAAATTTTAGTTTTCTCCAGATCCGAGCCCAGCAGTGGGATTGCCTCACCCTACGGTTGATCTGTGTTTAGTTTTTAAGGAAGCTTCATGCTGTTTTCCATGGTGACTTCACCACATGTCCCCTCACCAAGATGCGGAGGCTCCCCTCTACCCTAACCCTCAGCGCAGGAGAAGATACTCTCACAGTGAGACTGTGGTCAGGGGTTAGTGCCTGATTAGCAAGCGGGAGTTTCGACCACACTCTAGCATGGCAGAGGGCTGGGGAGAAGACACGCTCACCCTGGGATGCTGCTCAGAGTTTGCGGGCCTGGTTGGCAGGTGGAAGTTGGTACCATTTACTAAAATGGGAGCGACTTGGGGAAATGAAGACACATGAGCACTGATATGCTTTCCAGGGGTCCAGGGCCTAGTCAGTAGGTGGAAGTTGGTACCATCGGGAGAAACTTGGGGAGACTGAGGCACACTGACACTCAGGTGCTCTTCAGGAATTTGGAGATCTTTTTAATGATGGGCGTTGCGACAAGTGGGAGGTGATTTCTCAGCATGGTTTTGATTTGCGTTGATTCAGTAGTTACTGGAGTGTTTTTGCGTGTGTTCTGATACTTTACTTGTTGTGAATACAATTTACCTCTTGAAACTGGCTTCTTAAAGTCAGCCCTGTTTTGAATTATTTTTTGGTAATTAACCCAGGGACGTTGCTTGAGGGCACGTGTCATTTACAGCCCCAAAGGCCTTGCAAATATTAGGTGCCCATCAGTTCCAGCAAGATCAAACCAGGAAGGAGTCAGCTCTGAAAATTCATTGGAAAGACTGATGCTGAAGCTGGAACTCCAATACTTTGGCCCCCTGATGCCAAGAACTTACTCATTGGAAAAGACCCTGATGCTGGGAATGAGTGAAGGTGGGAGGAGAAGGGGACGACAGAGGATAAGATAGCTGATGGCACCACCGACTCAATGGACATGAGTTTGAGTAAACTCCGGGAGTTGGTGATGAACAGGGAGGCCTGGCGTGCTGCAGTCCACGGGACAGGACTGAGGGACTGAAATGAACTGAGCTGAGCAGAACTGCAGTTTTAAAGGTGTTGTTATAGAAAAGAGCCACAAGGGGGCAGCATTCCTTCATGCCCAAATCAGGTTCCTCAGGCCACCAGAGCCTTAAGAGTTAGTCAGAGTTCCTGGTTGTAAACAGGAGTGAAATGTGCCAGAAGTCACCGAAAGCTGTGTCTCTTAGCTTTTGTAACAAAGGTTCCCCCCCGCCCTCACAGGCGTACAGAATTACTGTAGGTGGCTTCCTGGTTAAAAGTCCACCTGCAATGCAGGAGTTTCAGGAAGAAACTTCCTGGGTCAGGAAGGTTCCCTGGAAAAGTCAAGGGCTACTCACTCCGGTATTCTTGCCTGGAGAATCCCATGCACAGAGGACCCTGACAGTTACAGTCCATGGGGTTGCAAGAGCTGGGCACGACTTAATGACTAAAGGACGACGACAGTAGTTATACGAGTCAGGCACTCTATCTATCAGATCTAGGTCCTTAAATCTATTTCTCACTTCCACTGTATAATCATAAGGGATTTAAGTCATACCTGAATGGTC
>SJYW01051754.1:0-14079 GCA_006410735.1 Raphicerus campestris
GAATTGGAATAAAAACTGACCTTTTCCAGTCCTGTGGCCACTGCTGAGTTTTCCAAATTTGCTAGCAACTTTGTGAACAAACACACATGACACAATTATTTAATAAAAGCTTATTCTAACAAACATATCTAGAGTAACTGATAAAATACTACAGGAAAAAATTGTGTACTCTCAAAGTTCTGTTTTAATGAAGATAAAAAATCCATTATTTCTTAACACAAGCTTGAAAATATTTACATTGCAAAGTCTGAAACAATGCAGAGTCAATTACCTTCAATTGTCTGGAAGGTATCCTGAGCTCTGCCGAGTGGGGTCCTCAGCTTAGAAAGGACAGTGAACTGTGCTGCTTCCCAAATAGCCCACTGCCAGAGGACAGCATCTGTCTTTAGAAGATTGCGGGGAATCGTTGATTGGTCACGTTTATCCAGTCTCTGGCAGCTATAGAACAATCTTTCTAACCAATTGTCCTTCCTGGAAAAAGTAGTTTCATATTTAATGACAACTTCATTTGAAGAAAAAATAGTAACAAAAAACAAACTGCAAGGGAAATGGGAATATGGGACTTTCCCCCTACTTCAAAAAAGGCAAACCTATAAAACTGGGAAGCGTTATATCCCCACCTCTCATTTTAAGGTCTTTTACAGCTGAAACAGAGTAGGGTATAGTGTAGACAGCTTATTAGAGTAAAAAGCTCATGACAGTTTGGCCATCAGGATAAAATATTCACTGCAAGTAAAAGTCTCCAGAATGTCTACACCCTCAGGCCCCTCCCCAAAGCACTGATGACTAGGACACATCAGTTATATCTACCACATTTCACCTTTACTATCAATTGTAAAGCTCATTTTTATCTCTTCAGGTGCCATCTTCAAACCAATTCCTCCTACTATTGAAAACTTAAAACAACTCAACTGAAAAGAATATTACTTTCTATTCTGCCACCCTTGATGTATTTTCTCCTCTAAACTGGGCATGGGTTAAGATATTCAAATATATTTAAATTACGTTTCCCAGATGAAAGAGTCAAAGAAAGGTCTTACCCTATTCTATGAGAGTTTCCATACAAAATAAAACTAATAACATCAGAGAAATCTTGTGGGTGGAATGTGTTACTTGGTGCTTTACTCATGTGACTTCTTAATGCTAAAGAAATTTCTTGAATTTCTGTGTGATTGTTATTGCTGTAGACAGAAAATAAAGTCACTGTTATACAAAATCCGTTAGTTAAAAGGTTACCTCCTGCTGTAAATTAAATACTTCCTTGTTAACTAAATCTGACAGTAAAAACGGATAAAATTAAGACATGAAATATAAAGATTACTACAATTTTGAAATTTAAAGTTCTTAAATCACCAAAATTAACCCAATTAAAAACTATAAAAAAATGCAATTTAGTTTTCCAAAGAATAACTACTGAGAAACATTTTGGCACTTTAAGTATTATTCTGTAGCAATCACCATAAGCTTTATAAAAATTACAAATTTTTGTTATTTTCTTCTAGACCTGCATGATTTGATTCTTTGCCATCTCTTCAATCATTGAGAAGTACCACAAAAGATGTGATATTAATTCACCAAGAGACAATTTGTCTTTTCCTAAACAAAATTGTGGGATGTCTTTGTATTGATACAATTGTTATACCTCAAGACAACATCTAAAGGGATTGACTTCAAAAGCTTTCCAAATGCTTGTCGAATACGAGTTCCATTATGGACTAGCTGAACACGGCAAACATCAACACACCTACAAAAAAATTGAAATAGATGATACAAGCGTGGCAATATTTCTAAGTTATTAGGGCCAGGGTCAAAAGAATGGATCTGATTTAATCCATACCTCTGTAAAAGGTCATCTGGTAAGGAAGAGGACAGTGCATGTAGACTGCTGCATGCTTGCAGACAGATATTCACATCTTCGACAAGAGCTGTTAAAAATTTAAAGACACTTTCAGCTTGCCAAAAGAATTTTTTTTTTTTTGCCATAAGAAATTATATGCCAGTACATCATAAATTTCTGAACACATTCACTTCAATCAACAGTGAGTGACTACTATGGATAAGGGGTTGTTCCTGCCTGGAACCCTCTCTCACTGGCAGTAGTAACATTTGGGAAAATGATTAACACTCAACAAAAATCTACTTAAGGTGACTAGTCTTCATCCAAACCTTTCTCTGAAGGAAATTTTAAAAGTACATAGAATGTATAAACAATCACATAAGCTTAAAAATGTTAACAATCACTTTAAAACAACTTTTTTTCACATATTAAGACTGGCAAAAAAATTAAGACAGATTACACCTTTGTCATTAAAATAGGGATAAGACATTTCCACTCATGAAAGGCACTCAAGTGACTATCTTTCTCTCATTATCAAAGATCTCTTTTAAGCACTGATTAACAAAAATTAAATAATCAGAGAATCTTACTGTTGGCTAAAAGGCCTTTGCAAAATTTATGAAAAGATGGAAGAGAGAATAAAGGCGCATATGTTTCAGACTTCTTCATTAAAACAGCCACTTCCAAAGCCCAGGTCATTAACAGTTTCCTGAAACATAAAATACACAGTTGATTTCACATTAATAAAAACTAAAAACAACTTGGAAAATCTATTCTTTTTACATTAATTTTCTTTTGGTTTTTTTAATACTTCAAGAAATAAGAAACAAATATTAAAACTATATTCCTCTGACAAAAATGTCTTTTAAGAAAATCTCCCCAAACTAGCATAAATTGTAGCAAAAAAATCTAAAATCTCTATAAATACATTCATCTATAAAATATTACAGGAAGGAAAGGTTTCATGTAATTGTTTCAGGAAACAAGAAATGCTAGACTAAATAATGAAACAAAATTTAAAGTGTTTCATAATGAAGAAGCTGCTGCTCTATCCCAAGTGATAGTCTCCTTTTTCTCAAATTAACCAAAAGCTAGAAACATTATAAAATATTAGTTACCTTGTGTCCTGGTTAAGATTATCTTTCTTAAGCAATATTCCCAGGAGATTTAAGATAATTGAGAAATGTTTTTTTGTAGCTGTAGTTACAGTACTAATAACAGCACCATCAAACAAGGACGGGGATGATGAACTAAGACTACTAGATATAAAGTGGTCATGCCTAGAAGACAAAATTTGGATCACCTTGTCATCTCTCATTAAACAAAAAAAAGCAAATCCAAAATTAAATCAACACATTTTTTTTTCACATTGTATACTCTAAAGAGTCCATCTTCCCTTTAAAATACAAACTTTCTTTTTTTTAAAACAGACAATTCTTAATAAGTATATATAAATACATTACCTGGTACAATGAGAATACAACGTGTAGAGCACTGCATACTGAATGGCAGGGAAATGAACGGCCAGGTCGCCATGCACAATCATCAGATTCTTACTCAGAAGTGCAAACACCGTTGGAGATAGGGCCCACATCTGATGATGTACCAAAGAAAGTAAATGTTTGGCTCCTCCAGGACATACATGACCATACAAAATGTTTATCTTTCAAAATACGTCTGCACATTTTTAAAAATTAAAATAACAGATTTAAATTTGGAAATAAGCTAGTGCACTAAACCTGGGATCAGCAAATACTTCTTGAGAAGATAAGAGAGTAAATACCTCAGCCTCTGCAGGTTATGTGACACCTCTGTTACAATGTCCAACTCCTCAACTTTGCCACTGCAGTGAGAAAAGTTACAGACAAAAAATAGGAATCAAAGTGGCTATGTTCCAATAAAAAGTCTTTACAAAGAGGTGATGTTTGGTGATGGTTGCACAATTCTGTGAACATACTAAAAATCACTGAATTGTACACTTTAAATGGGTACTGTACAGAATGTGAATTATATCTCAATAATTAAAAGAAAAAAAAAGAAAGAAAAAAAAAGCAGTGGGCAGCTAGATTTGGTCCATGAACCGTAATTTGCTGATCCCTGGTCTAAACAAAAGCCCCTGCACTCTTCAGTGTAGTAGATCGTGTTAACTCAGTTTTCCATATACCATAAATGGCAAGGTGCCCTCTCCAGTGGGAAAAAGGGGCAAATCCTGCCACTCTAAGCCTTTACCATTCTTCCCTTTCTTTCCATTGCCAAGATACTCCTTTCACCTGACCACTCTGTCCCCACTTCCTCTCACTTTCAGAGTGTAGAATATAAACCTCAAATCTGAACACAATGTGAATTTCTCAACAATCAAATTTTAGAATGTGAAAGAGGAGTCAGCTGCAGCCCAGCAGTGAGGGAAAGAGCAGTCACTGCAGGGGACACAGGCCACCTGATCTAATATGGACAGCATGCAAATACAAATATCAAATCTTGAGTTTTCCTTCCCTTCTCTCTTAGAAACACTAACCCCTTAATTATATTCCATTACTCTTCGTTGTAAACAATGTTTTTCAATGCTGCTAAGTATCATAGGAGGGAGAAATATACCCTGATAGCTCAGTTGGTAAAGAATCCACCTGCAATGCAGGAGACCCCGGTTCGATTTCTGGGTCGGGAATATCCACTGGAGAAGGGATAGGCTACCCACTCCAGTATTCTTGGTCTTCCCTTGTGGTTCAGCTGGTAAAGAATCCGTCTGCAATTCGGGAGACCTGGGTTCGATCCTTGGGTTGGGAAAATCCCCTGGAGAAGGGAAAGGCTACCCACCCCAGTATTCTGGCCTGGAGAATTCTATGGACTGTATAGTCCATGGGGTTGCAAAGAGTCAAATACCACTGAGTGACTTTCACTTCACTCACTCACAGCAATTATTATAAATCAAAAGCAGTCACTTCATATTTCTTAAAAGGAATGAAATCCTTCTTCTTTTTCCAAAATAATATGTGAATGTTCCCAAAGAAAAGTGGGTAGTCAAAAACTAAGAGACATATGGAAGCACTAACTCTAGAGGGAAAAGGCAAAGAGTACCAGGGGAAGAAAGGGTTGCATTTTAGAACTACATAATCTTGTCCTATGGAAAATGTTGACAAGTTTACTAAAAGCATGCTAGAGTAAATGGGAGAGAGTATTAAAATACAATTTCAGAAAATAATAAGGATATAAAAAACTTATCAAGGAAGTGAAGTGAAGTCGCTCAGTCGTGTCCGACTATTTGCGACCCCATGGACTGTAGCCTATCAGGCTCCTCCGTCCATGGGATTTTCCAGGCAAGAGTGCTGGAGTGGAGGCAAGAGCTAGACAAAATAGCATGAAAATATTCCTGTCAATTTTAATTATCCAAGCATGTCCAAAATATGGCCGTTTGTTTTGTGTGATGCTGTAGACACACCGCCTTGATAGTTAATGAAACATGTTAACATGCAATGAGGAGAGGCTCAAATGTGGATAAAACAAAGCCATTAACAAGTAAATACTCACCCCAATTAGTGAGTTTTTAGCATTTCCAATTGTAGTCAGAGCACTAAGGTCAAATATAACTACAAATTTTGCATTGTCTACATTGAAAACATGATTCTTAAAAGCCTCATGTTTTATTTCAGAACAGGCATCAGGAAGTTGTAGACTATGTAGCAGATTGTTTAGGGCACAAGTCATTTCTCCCAAAATTAATTTATAGGCAGTCTCTAAAACAGGAATATTCTTCAGACTGAGCACTGCTTGATAAACAGCATGGGCTACAGCAACAACCTTAAAAAGAGAATTCAGGAAAGTAATAATTAAATGGAGAGTGTATTACTATCTGCAAAATGATGATACAAATCAGTTTAAGACTGATAAATTCACTGTCTAAAACACCAAAGACTTTAATTTTTCAAAAAGAAATTTAGGAAACCTACACAGTATCAGAAAGCTATTTAAAAATCTATAAAGCTTATCGAAAAAGTATTCTCTAAAAATGACAATGTGAAATTTCTTAAAAGGCCTTCTGTTTTTTAGGCCAGTATCAGAACACAAGCAGCAGTTTATAGAGACAGGTTTTCCTACGTCTACTTGAAAAGTCTATATTGGCTTTGACTGGGAGTCAGTTAGGAAGCTAACAATAAACTTTTATTTATGACATATACATGAAGTTTTAATAAAACAAATTTAATGGAAACAAATTCATCAAGGTATACAGTATGAAAATCAATAAATATTAAGTGAATTATAATTTCTAATATTCTAAATCAAATATTTATCATTTTAATTTCATTTATGTACCTACTAAGTAATGAACATGAGTCAAACTTCTCAATGACATAAGTTAGCAAAAGCCTGATCAGTGAATCACTTACCTCTTTTTCTTTATGATAACGCAAAAATAGTAGTTTAGATGATGGTATAAACAGTTTTTCTACAAATGATGATGGCAGTTTTGTATTTATCTGTTCAACAATCTAAAAGAATAAAGTAAGAAATGAGCTATCAATTCACAAAAGAACATAGAGGAACCTTAAACACATACTCCTAAGGGAGAAAAACCAATATGAAAAGGCTACATATTATACAATTCTGATACTCTGGAAAAGGCAAAACTATGGAGACAGTAAAAGGATCAGTGGTTGCCAGGTAGTAGGGGGAGAAAATAAGTGGAACAGGAGGGATTTTCAGGGCAGTAAAACCCTCCTGTACGATACAACAATGGTGAACACATGGCATTATGCCTTTGTCAAAAACCACAGAATGGACAATACAGAGACTGAACTCTATGGACTTTAGTTAATCATAATGTGTCAGTCTGGCTTATCAGTTGTAATAAAAGTACCACACTAAAAGAAGATATTAATAATAACAAGAGGGAACTATTGGGGAAAGAGGCTGTAAGAGAACTCTGTACATTCTGCTTTTCTGTACAGAATAACCTAAAAACTGCTCTGAAAAGTAATCTATGAAAGAAAAAAGTAATGTATCTAAGCTATATTTTTAGTCCTTAACATTGTGACATTAAATGTTTAGCTATCTAGACAGGATACATGTATTTACACTTAAGGATAAATTTTTACATTGGCAAAGGGAAGTACAACTATGGCAGTAATGTTCAGCCGAATGTCATCTAGAATTTGTTCTGAAATAATCCAGTTAGGGATGGAGGGATGGCAAGGAGGAGGCAGAGAGTAGGAGGCCTAGATGAAACCAGATGGGCCATGTGTTTCTAATTACAGAAACTGAGTATTAAGTATGCAGAGATTCATTATACTATTCTTTTTAAAAATATGCTTCAAAATTCCATAATAAAAGGTGAAGAAAGGGGGAATATTTATGATTAAGAAAAGAAAAACTATCAAAGAAGCTTTCACATGTTTCAGAAACAAAACATAACAGGGTCTTTCAAAATAAGTATCAAGGTGGCTCAGAGGTTAAATTGTCTGCCTCCAATGCGGGAGACCCGGGTTCAATCCCTGGGTCGGGAAGATCCCCTGGAGAAGGAAATGGCAATCCACTCCAGTATTCTTGCCTGGAGAATCCCATGGATGGAGAAGCCTAGTAGGTTACAGTCCATGGAGTTGCAAAGAGTCAGACACGATTGAGTGACTTCACATCACCTCACCTCCTCTACACAAAATTTATCAGGAGTGCTAGGTAAGTCTCGTGTGAAGCATGCTATTTCATCAAAAACAAAAAAAGAGAGTGAAGCTACACTAAGATAAGATCTCAAACACTAAAAGTAAACAGATATAAGAGCAAAAGCAAACTAGATTTTAAAAGACGAATACAAAAAAAATTTTTTAAGCCCCACAGGCAAACAAGAGCTTAATTTCTTCCACATCAATTTACACTTAACAACCTGAATAAACATATTAAAAAGCAACAAAAAAGAATTCACATACCAATGTGAGTAAATTCAAGACTGAGATGATATAATCTGTACCACAAGTCTGGCAATTCTCCAGCTGATCTAATCCATATGTAATAACCATGTCACAATGTATAGTCATGCTAGGATCCAAGCTGCCGAGCAAAACACCAACACACTCATTAGCAGCTGTCAACACAGCCTCAGAAAAAAACACTTGGTTTGCAGCCGTCACACATCTCATTACTCTGTACAGAACCTGCAAATGGGGAAAATAAGCAGCTTTTTAAAATAATTCATATTCTTCCACAAAGCAAGAAAATATTTTCTTTCTAATGCAGTTTTAATGGAAAATTAACTGCCTGCCTTGTCAGTAGTCTCAATATTCCAGTTCTCAATGGTTGAATAATAATAAGGGTATCTCTGGTACAATACACAGAAAGGATCTTGCCTAAGTACTACTGTGACAGGAAATGGAATTTGCCATCCTCTATTTCCCTTATACCCAATTCCTACCCCCCAACCAAAGTCACTGAATAGCTGATGTTCAAAATCTTTTTAATAATCATAAAACACACCAGAACCTAGTAACAGTATTAAGAACACGGGAATAACCTACCATGAGAATAACTTTCCATAATCTAGCACTTGGACTTTTTTACAAAACTAAATATCCAAGATAGTTTAGCTTACGAAAGTTCATGTATTGGCGGCCTCTTTGTAAAGATATTCTCATTCGTAACATATAATACCTATGTAAGTATTATGAAAATCATATTTCCAAACAAAAAACTCCACTAAACTATAGTAGTCAATATTAATGTACTAAATTTCTAATAAAAATAACTTAGGAAAAAAACAGATACAGAGAAAATTGATACAGAATATTTCTCAAATTCTTCTGTAATATTCAACAACTACTACATACAGGGTTATTGTTTTTTTTAATCAACAATAGGTTTAAAAGGCCTCAAACACCATTTTTGCAAAGACCTAAAAGACTCTTATTAAAGAGTACATTAATATAGAACTATCCTAGAAAATGATATGCGCTTGTCCTTTGTTTTATATCTGAGTTAACTGCTTTTATTTCAACACTGACAAAGTCATCAGCCACCTTCCTTTCAGACAATTTAAAAAAAAATTAAACTACTTTGCTCAGTTTTAAAATATTACCATGCTGGTTGTAATCATCTCCAGGAGCTGCTATGTCTGCTCAAATGCACAATTAACTTACATATTTAAGAATTAAATATGTAATTAATGTCCTATTTTACCTAGCAATGTGTTCAACAAAAGTAAATGCTAATAAAAGCCAGAAATTTATACCAACAGTAAAGTTTTAATCATTTAGGTTAGATCTTTTATGACTTTATAACAGAAGTTTCTCCCTTCTTGTTCAAGCAGAGTACAGTGATGGGTGTTCACTTCTCACATCCATTACACTGAACCACTCACTGGACTGTAACACAATGCAGCTGATGTCTGGGGCTGAAATGTAGCAATCTAGCTACCTTTTTAAATTGGTTTGAGGCTATTACATGTTTTAGATTCTATGTCTTTATATCCTTTGATGTCAAGCTATCAAACTGTTTCATCCTGTCATGCTTAGCGAAAATTACTTTTCAAAGCCTTATTTATAAGTGAGAAGTATGTTGAAAAACTAAAAAACATAATAAATCAAAACTTTAAATTATTGAAAAACTACAGAATGTTTTTAAAGTTATATATGAAAAACAAGAATAAATGGACCTACAGATAATCTCCTACAAGTTCATAGCATTTAAAAATACACAGTCGACCTTTCATCATGTGGTGAGGGGGAATGAAATACGGAATTCCCTACCTTTCTGGCTATTTAAGAAAGTAGTCAGACACATAGATACATGCTAAACAAATGAGAGATTAACAACATATTTCACTAGGTAAAGAGAACCATTTAAAATAAAAAGCAATTATTATTGAATGATACGTAAGACTACTAAAACTTACATCTGTTACATATGCCTCAGTAATTGGAGGACCTCGAATTGGGCTGAAACGTTCCCCAATGCTCCTCACCACAGTACTGAATACCCGGAGAAGTGCTGCCAGCTTTGGTAAGGACACTGATGGAGGAGGAACGTCTTNGTTACATATGCCTCAGTAATTGGAGGACCTCGAATTGGGCTGAAACGTTCCCCAATGCTCCTCACCACAGTACTGAATACCCGGAGAAGTGCTGCCAGCTTTGGTAAGGACACTGATGGAGGAGGAACGTCTTCATCCACTGACTCCCCAGAGGCTACATGGCTGAGGTCCTGGATGTGAAGTCACAGCATTCTTATTTAAGTACATTGTTTTTAAAAACAAGCAAAAAGCAACTCCCAATTTTTAAATCAGTTAACTTTATAACAGATCTTTACAAATGAAGAGGAATTTTGGCCTATGAGAGAAAAGGAAACATGAATCTAAATATAAAAGTAGACTTTACTTCTCCAATTATTTAAAAAGCAAATATTAATCTCAATAGATTCTTTGAGGAACTCTAACAGTAAGATGAGAAGATGAGCCAATATCATGCACATGAAGAAGAAGAAGGGGGGTGGGGGAGTTTAGAGGAGGCTGGTTCAAAAAATTATAAGAACTTGTAATACCTAATGTACAGACTTAAAAGTCAGCTGAGGAAATTAGACATATTCAAAGGAAAAGATTAGCAAAAAATGGAGTATTAGAACCATTATACCCACATATAATTAAGCACCAAAATAACTGAAGAAAACTAGATCTCTAGGGATAGCAAAGGGAAGTCTCTACAAAACAGAATGGGTGGCTTATGAGAAGCACATCAGCTTTAAAGCTATGCTAGGAAGGAAGACATCCTAGCTGTGGGGGTAAAGAAACATATGGAAGCAAAATATTCTCTCATTTTTCTCTGAAAGGGAGAAAACATATTGGTACAGTTACAAGCAGTGAATTAACCGTTTGCCAGAAAGAGCAAAGGTATAAAGAAAAGATGAAGTTAAATCTTTATGGAAGCCTTGACCACTAAATAAGAATCATGGTAATTACCAACTAAGCAGGAAAGAAACACTAAGAGACAGATTCAAAGACGGTAGGTGTAAATCGTGACAGTGGCCAGGAAATCCGAGAACCAGTAATGGACACTTGATTTAAAAGTGTCATGCTCAAAAGGTGACTGAAACCAAGCCTTGTTCTCTGAAGCACAAGCCAAGATTGCAGATACAAGTAAGAGGAACGCCTTTTTCATCAATTCACAATATCAATTCACCTTTTTCATAATAAAAAATAAAAGTAAACTACAACTGAAGAAAATGTTTTTGGAAAATTACCAGCCACCAAAATTATTTCAAGCTTTGGAAAATGAGGCCTGCAATCTTTCCAATAATCCTGCTGGCAACCTAAAAGCATCTGAAGTAATGGTCTCATAATTTTTGCTTAAATGTCAGGTGATCAGAATTATTTTAAAATAAATCTAGCATTGCTTTAGATTTTTGTTTTTGCTTTTTATCTTAACTGAAATTTTAGGCAATAACTTAGTTTTTTATATACTCACCTCAGCATATGCCTCCATGTCCTCTAGAAACTGACCAAGAAGAGTGGTAGAAAATGCAAGGTCAGCTACCCAGAATGGCTCCAAACTCTGCAACCACCCTAGGAAGCACATAAGAAATTTTGAAAGAGTAGGAAAAAAAATCTAGGTCCAAATTAAAAAATACTTAATAAGACACATTTAAAAGGCTTTCAAGTTGCTCACTCTTGAAACAAGCCCTGTATCATAAAATTAGTACTATAAACTGGTTTTTGGTTGTTTTTTTTTGCTGTGCCGAATGGCATGTGGGATCTTAGCTTCCACATCAGAGATCAAACCACTCTCCCATCCCTCTTTGCCCCATGGAAGTGCAGTTCTAACCACTGGACCACCAGGGAAATCCCCATGAACTATTAAATATACTAATGATTAACAGCTACCTCTTTTAATGCTGCAGAAATAAAAATGCTACAGAAATTAAAATCTAATCTGTCCTTTTTTTTTTAAGTAGATTTAATATCGATACTGTCACTACACACATGGCGGAAACTATACTGCCCCCATCTAAGACCACACTGGTTTTCTCCTCTAGGGCCACACCTGGCCACTGAAAGTGTACCNCTCAATAGATTCTTTGAGGAACTCTAACAGTAAGATGAGAAGATGAGCCAATATCATGCACATGAAGAAGAAGAAGGGGGGTGGGGGAGTTTAGAGGAGGCTGGTTCAAAAAATTATAAGAACTTGTAATACCTAATGTACAGACTTAAAAGTCAGCTGAGGAAATTAGACATATTCAAAGGAAAAGATTAGCAAAAAATGGAGTATTAGAACCATTATACCCACATATAATTAAGCACCAAAATAACTGAAGAAAACTAGATCTCTAGGGATAGCAAAGGGAAGTCTCTACAAAACAGAATGGGTGGCTTATGAGAAGCACATCAGCTTTAAAGCTATGCTAGGAAGGAAGACATCCTAGCTGTGGGGGTAAAGAAACATATGGAAGCAAAATATTCTCTCATTTTTCTCTGAAAGGGAGAAAACATATTGGTACAGTTACAAGCAGTGAATTAACCGTTTGCCAGAAAGAGCAAAGGTATAAAGAAAAGATGAAGTTAAATCTTTATGGAAGCCTTGACCACTAAATAAGAATCATGGTAATTACCAACTAAGCAGGAAAGAAACACTAAGAGACAGATTCAAAGACGGTAGGTGTAAATCGTGACAGTGGCCAGGAAATCCGAGAACCAGTAATGGACACTTGATTTAAAAGTGTCATGCTCAAAAGGTGACTGAAACCAAGCCTTGTTCTCTGAAGCACAAGCCAAGATTGCAGATACAAGTAAGAGGAACGCCTTTTTCATCAATTCACAATATCAATTCACCTTTTTCATAATAAAAAATAAAAGTAAACTACAACTGAAGAAAATGTTTTTGGAAAATTACCAGCCACCAAAATTATTTCAAGCTTTGGAAAATGAGGCCTGCAATCTTTCCAATAATCCTGCTGGCAACCTAAAAGCATCTGAAGTAATGGTCTCATAATTTTTGCTTAAATGTCAGGTGATCAGAATTATTTTAAAATAAATCTAGCATTGCTTTAGATTTTTGTTTTTGCTTTTTTTCTTAACTGAAATTTTAGGCAATAACTTAGTTTTTTATATACTCACCTCAGCATATGCCTCCATGTCCTCTAGAAACTGACCAAGAAGAGTGGTAGAAAATGCAAGGTCAGCTACCCAGAATGGCTCCAAACTCTGCAACCACCCTAGGAAGCACATAAGAAATTTTGAAAGAGTAGGAAAAAAAATCTAGGTCCAAATTAAAAAATACTTAATAAGACACATTTAAAAGGCTTTCAAGTTGCTCACTCTTGAAACAAGCCCTGTATCATAAAATTAGTACTATAAACTGGTTTTTGGTTGTTTTTTTTTGCTGTGCCGAATGGCATGTGGGATCTTAGCTTCCACATCAGAGATCAAACCACTCTCCCATCCCTCTTTGCCCCATGGAAGTGCAGTTCTAACCACTGGACCACCAGGGAAATCCCCATGAACTATTAAATATACTAATGATTAACAGCTACCTCTTTTAATGCTGCAGAAATAAAAATGCTACAGAAATTAAAATCTAATCTGTCCTTTTTTTTTTAAGTAGATTTAATATCGATACTGTCACTACACACATGGCGGAAACTATACTGCCCCCATCTAAGACCACACTGGTTTTCTCCTCTAGGGCCACACCTGGCCACTGAAAGTGTACCTTCATCTCCGGGGGAGAAATGGGACCACTCGCCAGTGGAACTGAGAAAACCATTCTTACCTGTGTATCTTAACTTCAGAACTTTATTGTACCAAACAAGNTCCTCTAGGGCCACACCTGGCCACTGAAAGTGTACCTTCATCTCCGGGGGAGAAATGGGACCACTCGCCAGTGGAACTGAGAAAACCATTCTTACCTGTGTATCTTAACTTCAGAACTTTATTGTACCAAACAAGCTATGAAAAACTACAGCACCTGGAACAAGTTCAAGTGAGTCCTACTAGTCATTCATTTAACTTGAAAAAAAAGGTGGCTTTTCCCCACAATTTATGACAATCATCCAAATTAATCCATTTGTTTGACTGTTTAATCACTAGAAAAACAAAAATAATCATAAATATCCAGGCTGTTCCTTCCATTCTACCCTTCTGAGTATTGTCACTATGGTATCTCTTCCAACCAACACATGCAATAAATGACTTGAGGTAAGTCATAGGTGCAACACTACACAATCTGCACTTACTCTCCCTACTTACTACAAAAGTACACATTTTTCCTTTG